>LR035775.1:49726-64681 GCA_900607525.1 Apocyclops royi
GACTCGCTAAAGCCGGTTAAGTAACACCAATGCTAGAGCGATTTTCTCAAATGTAACAGAATCAATGAAACACCCGGGACAGGGGGCACCACGAATTTCCATTTCCAGTTGAGTGACAATAAAAGTCTTTTTTTCAGAATATTTTTTTTCCTGGGTAATGCAACTTTTATGTTTGAAGTTATTTCGTGTGGCGAAAGTAGGAGCAAAAAAATATTTTTGACACTTTGATTTCATCTATGAAACGGTCTAGTCTATCAAAAAACATTGTGTAAGCATTTCTTCAAAAAGTGAAGAGGTTTTTTTTTACTAAGATCAGTAGATCTCGGGTCAAGTTTGAGCATCCCGAAATGAATTATCTTACCTATTCCGAAATAAAACGATTTTCTAATCCACATCTACCTTGGCTTTGTTACAATAAATAAAAAAACATCATAAAGTACAAACGGTGCAACCTTCTAATCAAAGTTCTAGCATGCCCCCCACTTCCACCTTTTTGGTTGAATATAATCGTAAGGATTTATTTTTGAACCTATAAATCCATTTTAAACCTTTGGTAAATTCTTCGAAGCCTCTTTTTTTTGTTCGTTAAGTACCTCCAAATTTCTTTTTCTTTCTTGATAACGGTTTTAATGTTATCTAAGCGATAAGAAAGATTTGCATTTTTGTAAGAGACACCTTTATGCCAGTTTCGCATGCAGTTTTATTATGCATGGGGGAGGGGCAGTGGACGGGAAAGGTAAGACTTGGTAAAAGTAAGTGACAAAACTATGGTGAGTAAAGAAAGCAAAAAAGTTTGGTGAAATAACGTTCAAAAAACACTGTGCTGCCAGAAATGTCTTCTGCGTTTCACCAAATTGCATTAAAAACATTATATTGTCAAGTGAAAATACATTTTGATGCTTAATTCACTAATTTAATTGAAAGTAATTCAACTAAAATCTGGCATCACTGATACTTTTTATGAGGTCTAAGCATGGGCTTTTAGACAATCTGTAACTTTCAAAAGTTTGAGTGCCATATTGAGTCGAACCAAAAAAGAAATAATTGTGTAGGTAGTGGTCTTAAGACTTTAGTGAGGACTTCAGCTAAGTTCAAACTTGATTAAATAGCAGGTGTTCACCACAGTGAGTTATGGGACCATTAGTTAGCTGCCACCTCTGGCCAGCTGCAACCCATAAATCAGGGTTAAGGTCAAGTGGGCAAAGTCGAAAGAAGGTCATCCAGACAAGTCCAGACTTGTCAAGTGGGTGTCTATAAAAGGATGTCACTCTCAAATCCTTCATGAGTCTTCTCTTTCATGCTATACGGTACTCATCACCTATAAGGCATAGAGTACATAGTACAGTGAACTAATCAACAACAGTTAGACAGTTTCCGCATATCAGTAATAGCAATAAAACTTACATACAGGACATTCATTTGTAATTTCTATCAGGTTTGGGTATTGCTGTTCACACAGGTTATACCGGGCTTCCTATCATTCTTTGAACCTTAGTCCCTTGCTAAGGGTTATTATATCTGAATACTTGCTAGATAAAAGCTACATAAATTTAAGAAATAAATTAAAAAGAACAAACATATCTTCCAACAGGAAAATACTTTTAAATTATTGGGGATATAATACAATCGAAGTAGACTAAGTTCCGGCCAAGTTCATGATGAAGATCGAGTGAATTTTTAATGTTTATTTTGTGGAGTGTAAAGGTTAGAATCCGGTTCAATACTAATTTTACCAAAGCTCACAAATGCGTTCAAAACTCCAAATTAGATAATTTGTGGTGACTCTTTTGTTTAATTAGACAATCAGACTAATAAGCTTATAATCACATCGTTGTTTGGTTTATATTTTTATCAAAATATTAAAACGGTTATCCTCCCGATACAAGATTTCTAAATATACCTATATCAAACTCGTCATTTCATAATTTATTCAGAAATATTTCGGACAACTAGAATTTACACAATATCGTACACTAAAAATATTTTTTATCAGGTAATTGCCTGTTAAGACGAATTTCCCAACATAGAAAAAAAAGTTGTTTTTATTTTATTTGCTTGCTTAGTGAAATAATAAGAATTGTCAAGGCAACATACCAAAAAAAGAAAAAAATTAATGAGACCCACTTGAGTGGTTTCTAATTTTTCATTCATCATTGTCTGTCAATCATGGCTCGATTCCACAAAGACTAAGCTTTATTTAATCGCACACTGTCGAAATAATTTAAACGTTCCTAGCGAATTTTACGATCTACAAGTCATCGAAATTGTATTGAATTGATCCCATGGTTTATCGGTAAACATAGAAAGTAACATGGTAACGAGTAAATGCTTGAGGCTTTGCAAATATCGACTTTTTGTAGTTTGACATTTACTTTAAAGTGTCTCAACACACCGCAAATATTTTTTTCACCTCAGAACTGTTTTGTTTCAATTTATTTTTACATAGAATTCTACCAGAAAATTTCTACCTATCAGGAGCTTACAGGGTAAATCATAGTATACCAATGATCTCCTCTAAAGAGGAAACTAAGGAGGAAAGAATATCTTGTAAAGTAGCCTGCTCTAACCTAACCTAATTTAATAGATCTTCACACTAAAAATACCTAGACTGTTTACACTCGTTAGTTTATGAAATCGCTTAAAGGGCTATTTTGGTGTTGCATGTGAGACCAAGACTAAGTGACTAAGATGTTATAAATCAAACAGTATTTAGTCACACTGTTTTCGTCCCTCATGCAGAGCCAACTGACCTGTTGGAACATGGCTACTTCTATTCATGTCTATCCAGTCTATGTATGTGTTGCAAGCTCTGCTTTAAGTGAAGATATGGGCCTGCAATCGACTGAGAACCCCGCTTTATCCACATAGGTCTTGAGATTCTATTTAATAAAACTGCAAATATAGGCCGGTTTTTTTAAAACTTGGTTGCCATTTTGCAAGATGAAAAAATGACAGATGAGAACTGTATTTTTATCAATTTGGTCACCATGAAACTATTTGAAAATGTTTTTACTCTTCGTTGTATTAAGGATATAGTTATTATGAAATTTTATCCTATTTTGATAAAGTTCTCAACTCATAATTTATCTGTAATTATGTCTATTCGATAAATTGAAACCTCAAACTTCAATTAGCAATGGAACGAAGTGCTTCTCAAAATTCTCCAATTGTTTTTATTCTGCAGATAGCTCATCTAAGCTTATGTGATATCCCTCGACCAATCGTGACATATCGCAAACATCTGTGTTGTTTGTATTTGGATACCACTCTCGAAAACTAGGAAGCTAAGACAGCTATTCTTTACTAGAGCTTAAACTGAGATCGTTAGGTGTTTGATAGTTACTTTTTGTTTATTGACTGAAAATCGATTGAACGACTTCTTTGGAATGGAAATAGGATACTCTGTAATCAACTCAGGTTTACTGAAGCTTTGCAGGTATTTTTGGGGAACTTGATACTTTTTTAATTTTTTCTCTCGGTGTTTATTGTACTGGGGACATTGATTTTTGCTGAATCATGGTCAAGTCTTCCACAAAAAAATTGATCGCCCTCAAAACTCACAAAGATTGATCGAGACACTCCACACTGAATAGAGAGATGGGTTCGAGAGGGGCTTCAACTCGAGCTTGAGTACGAGAAATGTTTTGACATTTACTAACAACAACAAAAAAAAAGACCCGTAAAACATTACATCGTTCTCAATTTGTCCCCTACTTCCACGATGGAACATTATCAAATCGAACTACGAGTCGACACACCCCTAAAGAGCCCGAAATCAAATGCAATAGCAAGTGAAAATCAAAGTCTAATTTACATTTTCTGCTGAGGTAGTGAATTTTACTTTGATTCCATGAATTATTTAAGACAAACCGTTTTTGATGTGAAAAAATTATCATATTTTACAACAACTCGTTTCTTAATGTATTTGAATGGAGCCAACATTGAAATGAAGAATAACTCTACGTATAGTATACACCTCTCTCATTTGCAGTCCCAAGAAAAAGAGTGACTGTCCAATTATACTACAACCATAGGGCGCAATGCCTTGGTGGAAAGTTCTATAATACCGAATCGTAACAACATGAAAAAGTACGATCTATCAAAACTATTTTTTCCTCTTTCATTAAAAAAAACTCTAGTATACTTCGATAACAATTTAGAGGTAGTAATTAAAACGAAAACTTGTTCATTTGAACTTTCGGCCGATTGAGGCAGTCGGTGGATGTCAGACATTTGTAAAAGGAAGGACAACATTTTCTGAAAGACGATTTTATTTCTTGCACTTCAACTCCTTTTTCCTCTTCTTGTAGCTAATAGTTTCTTTCCCAATAAATGCAATTGTAATCGACTGCCAACCAGGGCTGCCAGAGAAGAATATGTCAACTTTTTGGTGAAATTTCTCAATTACATAAGGTTATGTAGCCATGTGAAACATGTACTTTTTGACTTTTTGGTGGAATTTTTGAATTATATAAGATCGCGTAACTGAAGCACGAAGCTTTTGTTATTTTCTAAAATATCAACTCGTGTTTTTGGTCTAAAAAGTCACTGTTTTCTCTGGCAATCCTTCACGCCTCCAAAGTTTAGATTTGAAACAATACCAATAAAAAAAAGTTTTTCATTTCAAACAAATCTTTTGTTTGAAAAGTTGCAGAAAGGACTTTTTGTTCTCAATGAGAAATGGATTATCAGATTCTAGAGACCCTTGCTGCATGTTGCTCTCCAAATTTTAGGGCAACACAATTTATCAAAAGAATTTTTTTTCGAGCTTTCTTTTCAAAAGTTTACGTCGACACCGCCTGAATTTCTACAAGTCAAAACACTTCTTTCAAGAAAATACTGAGTCACTTAAAGTCTCGTTTCCACCTGCGTTTTGCGCAGCAAAAGATGTAACGAAACCTGGATGAATTAGCCTATGCAAACCGTATTAAACTTGCTAGCTTCCTAGAGTCTGAGATGTTTTGCTACTAATTGAATTAGTCAACAGAACATGCTTCAAGTATAAAAAGCGTGACAACCTTTAAATTAAAAAATAATTTTGAAGAATATTTTAGCAGTTTTCGTAACAATCAAAAAGAATATTTCGTTTCATTAAGTCGTCAACGATTATTTAAGAATATAAAAATGGGATATTTTTATCAGGCAAATAGAAAGTGAAATTATAAAAGCAAAAATTTGTGGTCGAATGGGCAAATTGCATGCATGCAGCCCTCATACTGACGTCACTCTGATATTTACCTGAAAATTCATCCGAGTAGTCGATTAAACACACACAATTAGTGTTGCCAGATCTGGTGGAATTCCTTAAAATTGAAACTAAAAAGTTTTGTGCCTGCAGGATGTTCAAGATAGAACATGCAATTATTTGTTCTGTTTTTTGGTGGAATTTTGAGGACATTTCTGGCAACACTGCACACAATTAATGAGTGGAAGCATTCATGGTTTTTATTTGAGTTTTGTTGACAACTTAATTGCAATATTTTTGTATTTTTGTATCTGACCCGAAATTTTTTTGTGATTCGTTTTGATAATTTGTTTTGAGTGTCGTTGTTGCAAGTCACAAAATGCGTAAATTCAGATTCACTCTTTAAACGCTGTGGCAACAACTCTTCAATCAAATCTAACCTAAAAATTAAGTTCATTTCCCCGCAAATTAAATAACTCCCTGAGGTATTGATAACCTTTGTCAATCTTGTCCAATAACCACAACCAAATTAAAAAAACATCGATCAAACTTGCCCATGCCCTGTTCAAAATGGATTTATACACATAGAAAGTTGCACAGTGTCCTTACAGCAAAAAAAAATTTCAGTTGAAACTAAGGTGGTAGCTTAGACATTTCTTCTTCTACTTCAAATTTATACTTTTTAAAACTAACACTTAATCTCTCAATCCTCTGTACGTAGAAAAAAAAACAGATTTTATTTTCTTCTAGAGAATACAGAAGTCTTTTGATGACGATATTCAATTCGAAAAAGTTTGTGTACAACAACAAAAAAGGTATTATGTAGGTCTAGCTTACCGATCACTGATGTTTTCCTGAGATTTTGCCATCCATGCGCTAACATTTACAATTAGCAAATATTTAGCTCGCTTCATTTTTTTTTTTTTTTGCAATCCACATTGATTCACGTATTTGATTTGTACACAGATCAAGTTCTGGGCGTGGCCTTGATTACACCTGTATTTCAGTTAGAAATGAAACAAAAATTAGACAGAAACAATAGGCACTAGCTTATTCTTACGACCAAAAAGTACGTCAATTTATTTTTACCTATTTTCTATTTAAAAAACGCTCCAAGTTCCAATTTTCAGAATTCCACCAGATCTGTTAATGCTGTCACCCCTCTCATCTTTTTTCAAGGGTGTCCATGTTGTTTATGAGTAAAGCTGTAGTTTAATGCAAAAAAACAGTTTAAATCGTTGTTATCTAGCTTAGCAGCAAGTTTATTTACTCGAAAATTCCCCCCAAAATCTAAAAAAAATCAGACTCTTTAGAGTTGCCTAAGAAAGTAACCCTACACCCTAAACTTGGTCCCGATTTATCCCTACATTCTCGAAATACCGAGTCAAGCCTTTCCAATGAGAAATTCGATATCTTTGACGAAAGGCAGAGCTAAGTTATCTTCAAATATTTGCCTTCGTTAATTACATGCCTGCAGTAAGTAGGTACACTTTATAAAAGAATGCATGGACCGCAGAAAAAAATTAAAAAAAAAAGAACAAAACTTGACTTAACTGAGACTATGTGTCACCCTGCTCAATTCAATCAGTGTTGCCAGATTGGGTTGAATTCCTAAAATTTGAAATGAATGATTTTATCTAAAATCTTCAAAGCTGGGGGTAAATCTCAATAGACAAGTCATTGACAGGTCAGATCAGATTAGGTTAGGTTTTTTTAAACACAAATGATACAACACTTTGCACGATCCAAATTTCTGAATTTCTGACATTTCTCAATTTTCATTCGACACTCCTTTGGAACAAACCGCACAATTTTTATAGATTAGACCAATTGTACTCTCGACTTTTCATGCTAATTTTGACTGAAAAGCCGAAGATTAAAAAGTAATTGATTTTAATTATAAATAACTCGTTGGGTTTTCAAATTTCCACTTCATCAAAAATTTGAATGTCGGAAAGTTATGTCAAAAATATTTTCGGCTCTATTAAACAAATTGTCGTTGTCGTTCGGCATTGAAAAAAAATCCCGAAAAACTCTGATCAAATAAGAGCTCTTGCAATTTAGTTTAATAAAGAATTATCATTCTTATTAAATTCATGGTCAAGCTTTTGATGAAATGAACTGTTGGTGAAGTGAAATATTGATTAAATGATAACTTTATGCAGTTTATAAATGAAAACAATTTGAGTCAACTAACTAACAAACAAAAGCTTTGATATTAATGTTCACTTTAAAAGTTTTTTTCAAGATTAATATTTTTTTTCTTTCTCTTTAGGGACCAGCTTATTCTCTATTATTGGTTAAGTGTCAATCACGCACCTCATGCACACAAGAAAAGTTATTGCATAGCAAAATCTAAATACTTTACAGTGTTGCCAAAAATTTCTTTAAAAATTCTCCAGAAAAAAAAATCAAATTGTTAATCTCTTATTGCTATCAATTCTATATTTGATCGCTGAAGGAATGCCAGATTTGGTGGAATTTCATAGAGTGGGACCAACTATGTAAATATTGTCTTCAAGTAAGTAATAAATTTTCGTGGAATTTTTACGTCAAATCTTGCAGAACTGGAACCTTAATATCTGTCAGTATTTGTCACGGTGGTTACTGACCTAATTAAAAGACAGCTCCATTTTTTTGCGACAAGAGAAGGAGAGGGTGGGGGAGGGGAGGAAAGAAAGTTGTTGTGTTTTGCAAAATACATTTTTAACTCAGTATTCGTGCTTGTTTCAAAATGTCTGCAATTTAAATTTGAAAGTTACATTCTTAGGTAGCAAAGATTTCAATTTGCCGCTAATCTTATTTTGTCACTATAGGGGTGGGGTGAGGGTTCGATGTTAGGTTAGGATAAGTTAGGTTTTGAGGAATTTTATTTCAAGTTCTGGGAGCACTAAAAGTAAGCTATCTCGATTTTAAGCATTCAAACTTTTCTTTATTAATTTCAGGTGTTGCCGATTTTTCAGAACACTCTAGACTATTGGAATGATTGTCTTCGCCCCACTAACACTCTAGCTTAGAACCCCTGCATGGGCAAAAGAGGTGAGTTTCAAAATTATAAGACGTGATCATCAAATTTGTAAGGTAGTTCATACACAGATATTGAAGAGTCGGAAAAAAATTCGAGTTTGAGTGATACACGAATTGATAAATTTAGACTAGGGCTTTGTCTGGTTACGAAATTATTTCATTCGGGCCGAAAATTCTGTGATTCTACGATAAAAAAATTGATTTTAAGCTATTAAAGGCATTTTAGTCCATTTTCCTGTAACATACACTTTTCTTAGAAAATTTAACCTTAACTTCAAAAATGTTTTTATTCTGACCCCATCGACACCACTTCATCAATATTTTTTTATTAAAAGCCTGGCCCGAGACCGTCGATACCGATGCAAGACGAGCTTTTTGTTAGTTGATGTTGGACCGAACTGGCGAGTCAACACATATCTTAACTTGAGCCCCCCTTCCTAATCCCTAATCCGTACCTTGTAATCTAGTCAAATTTGATGACTTTCGTAACATCCTTTAGGTTGTAGACGCAACTACGTCTCTTAAATAACTTATATAAACTAACATTTGTTAGTTATAATAAGTTGGTTTAATGGACTACTCGTAAGTATTTCTTTTTATTGTATGTAATGATATAACCTATCACTCCTTTTTTGTTGGTTTGTTTTAGGAGGCGCTGATTTGCCGAACTTGCCACCTCAGCACTTAAAGTCAGGTAATAAGCTGTTACGTTTTAGTTTAAATGTTGTGAAGGCTAGTGCGTTTTATGAACGAGGATCAGATCAGCTATTTGAAATCGTGTGTTTGAAATTATTAATTTTGAATGAAATTTCCTTTCACTCAAGCAATTCACTAGATTTATTACCTCGCCATTATCGCACCTAAATTACTAATTAAACAGAATTAGTTTCAGCTAAAAGTCGATTCAATCATGTTAGTTGAAAAAAAAAATTCATTAATTTAAATATCTCGCCATAAATATAGAGTCATGCAGATCGATTTCGAGTTCGGTATCGAGTTTAATTTACTTTGAATATAGTATTGCTACTCTATTTTTAAGTCGAGAAATTGTTCTATGTCCTTCACAGTTGATATCACATCTTGTTTGTGATCAAGATCTCCCTATAGACCTATAGAGAGCATTCTTTGTACAAGGAAAAACAAGAGAAAATCATGATTTGGTTTACGCTATTTCTATTTTCAGTCATTTCTGGCAATCTTATCTAAAAAGTATGTCTATATGATACTGAAGCTACCACACATAATATCTTTTTGACTAGGATAGGTCGCTTATTTTATAAAAAAAATTTCCTGTCAACCCCAATAAAATGAATCAAGTGTTTAAATGTTTTACTCACAAATGAAAGTTGTGTTGTGCATTTTTACAGCAAATAAAATTGGACTAAAATAACATGTCCGCCTAGTCTAGCTAAATTTCAACAAATCATTTCAGAATGCCGCCGCGGAAGCGAACCTTGACGGATGCTGAGCGGAAGCAGCTTCCGTCCAGCCTCTTCCTCCTGTCAGGAACGAATCCGTTGCGGAGGGCCTTCATGTGGGTCTCAAGATGGATCGTTTTCGAGTGGATCATCATCATAACAATCATAGGTAAGAAATTAACTGCTGCCAAATTTGGTGTAAATCTGGTCATTCCCCAATAAGATTATAATATCTTTCAATTCAAGTATACATGGGTCAGAGGACGGACCTGTTCCAACTCCATTTCAAGCTTTAGATAAGGTCTTTATTTTGTATCGTCGTTTAACATACAAAATAGTTTCATATCAAGTCGACGAATGTTTTGAATTTATGAGTTCAAAAATTTAAAAGGTCATTTGTAAAACGTCTGCGAAAAAAAAGTATCCATAAAAGAATACAGCACAACACAGAGCGAAATATGAATTTCAGTACGGAATAGAGAAATAAAAATTTGTTTTTGAAGCAAAAGGATTCCCTTTTTTTTCGAGAGACTTCCTCTTTCTATCTTGAGCGGAAATAGAAAAAAAAGGAAGATTTTTCCTGGACCCCGGGGGGGGGCGGGGGGGGGGGGGGGGGGGGGGGGGGGGGGGGGGGGGGGGGGGGGGGGGGGGGGGGGGGGGTTGTCTGGNNCGGCCTGCCTGTTTCTCCCCCCCCCCCCTGTGTCCTCCGGCTCTCCCCGCGGGCGCGCGGTCCCCGTGCGCCGTCTCGCGCTCTCGCCCCCCTCCCCCCCCCCCCCCCTCATGCGCCCCCCCCCCCCCCCCGCCCTGTCTTATGTAATGACAACCATGAAACCTTTTTTTTGGAATCCAAACAGCGTGCTTGAAATTACGACTCGAACTCGACTGAAAGTTACCTTTTTAAAAATTTATATTAAAATTTGTGAAAAGGTAATTTTTTCCAGAGAGGTTTCGTGAATTATAAGTTCCATGAAAAAGTTCTGACTTGTAGTCAATGTTAAAGAACTTATTTTACTTGAAAATACATGTTACGCGTGAAAAATTACACAAGTCTGTTAATTAGTCAATGTTATAAAGAATTACAGTCATATGATATAACTAAACTGTTGAACTATCAGTAAAAGTAATGACTTTCTTAATTAACATACTTGTGTAAATTTTCACGCGTAACATGTACTTTCACATAAAATAAGTTTTATAACATTGACCTTCTTTATAGCATGATGGTATTCTGGTCTATATAGGTATAAGAATCAAGAAAATATGAAAATAAAATGTAATTGCTCAATTTCATTCTCTTTTTTTTTAACATTACATTACCAAAGGTTAATAGAGTGGAATTGTCACTATAAAAGATACAAGCTTTTTGCTTCATCTGAATTTTGTTTTGAATGTCCAATTTTGAACCATTCTGCTTTGTTTGAAAACAAGACATAAATGTCAATAAAATGAAATTTGAAAAAAAATGTTTCAGCTGCACATAAAAAAGTCTATCACAAAAAAATAACTAATTTCATAATTTTCATATTATCGCATTTCCCATATTGCCGCATTGTAAAATTCTTGTAAATTAAAGTCGATGTGGGGGCCAATACTTAGGTTATGTTTAGATAGGTAAAATAAAAATATAAAATGCTAAATAAGGCGTGCAGCAATGCTCTGACAGTGTTGGAAAAGCTACAATTTGAATTGTGCAGTGTAAAAATTATCGACATGAGTGAAAATGACGTTTGTCAAATATGAACTGCGTTCAACTTCATGTTCAAGTGCTTTCGACTCGGAGTTGTTGTCGACACCTTAGACCAACTTGTACCTATTGCTTTTAGTGACAATGGCATGTGATGATCGTAAGTGGAGTACACCGTCTCTTTAAAAGAAAAAAAAAAGATTTTCAGTTCATTAAAACTTACAAAGCGACCCTATGCTTTTTTCTAAGACACGAATTTTAAATGTTGTCAATTACAAACGATGGCGCGAAAAGGTTCATTAGTGGCGCATGTTTCATTTTGTCGCTTTTCCCATATTGTTGCAATGTAGAATTGTCACAAATTAAATAGCTTTATTTAAAAAAAAAACTAATTCCACCAGAATCTTAACAAAAGTATTCCATCGTTGCATCTACCTAATCTGGCACTCCTATTTCTCATACCGAGTCTATCTCAATTCTATTTCGAAATTTTTTTTGTCGATTTTTACTTTGCGGCTATTTTCCCATGAGCAAATGATATTTACGAGGTCGGAGAAAAAAGTTTAAAACCTTCTGTGAAGAAAGAGAAGAAGAAAAAAAGATCAATGAAAACGACAGTGCCAAAATAAACTTGGAATTTGTCCCCAAATATCTCACTCGTTGCTGTAGCTTGACATTATCAACGAATTTTACCAAAAATTGGTGCATTTGAAGGTAAACATTTTCAGCAACCTTCTTTTCAAAATTAATTTTAAATAACCAAGTGAGATTATTTTATTGTGATTTGGGTGATATGACGTCACTTGACTGAAAATCGTTATTGATTACCTTGTCTTGGTTTTACCTTCACTCCTTTTATGTAGGTACCTTGTTAAAAAGCTTTGATTTCCATGGAGATATCGACCAACCGTTCGTCAGGTGTGCAGGGTTGCCAGATTTGGTAGTATTCCTTAAAGTTGGAACGAGAATTTGATGGTTTTGATAGGAGCTTTCAATTGCCGATTCAATTTTTTCCGTTTTTGGTGGAATTTTATTGGGATTTTTGGCACCACTGCATTATGTGTTAACAGCTTGTAATGAATTTTCTTTTTCATTGTCGCAAAAGCGATATCATAACCTTGAAGGACTTTGAAATTAATTCGAGCGAGAATTTAATTTTATAATTTCATGTATGGTTGAAAGACGGGTCGCTAAAAGTCGCGCATTCAAATTGTCGCAATACAAATTTGTGGCCAACCTAAAAATCTTAAAATTGACGCTTTAAAACACTAAACAATCTAATTTCTAACCATTCAGATGTGAATTAGGTTTAATTAAAAGATTTATAGAACAAAAGTCTAAATTAAAATTTACTCTCTGAAATTTATGCATTAAATCTAAATTAATGGATCATTTTGATAATCGAACAATAACAAAAAATATTTACAATTTTCACAAGCTAAGTGAACCGACCCACCGTACAGTTCGATTCGTATATGAATTGTTTTTCGCGAGACGGCACGAGGCTCATTCTAACAGCACGATTAATGGCCGAAATCTCTTACCGTAACTTGACAGATTCAAATTCGATTTTTCATTGCTGCACGTTTCGGCTTGTCGAGAAGAATGTGATTGGAAAGATGGATGGCTTCAAATACACTAGCTTATCTCAATGTTATTCGTTACTGATGTAGGTAGCTTTTTCAATAAATAATTTGACCACTCGCAAAGTCTATATTTCTCCCCCCATTCCCACACAAAAAGATACGAAATAAAATATTGGATTGATTCAAAATCAAGACCAAGGAATCTTAATGCATCTGAAGTTATTAATCAAAAACTTTTATACGCAGACTACAACTTCGATGTAAGTAAAACTAGCCACTCTATTAACATCTACTCTTTTTATGAATTTACGAGTTGTCAGAAAAGTTAAAACTTGTTTTACGTGAAAAATGCTTGTTACTAGAGTTAAGCTTAACCAGTTGATTTGTAGTGATGATTTTGGTTCTGTATTGCATTGATGCACTGTAGAAATATCAAACAAAGGGGCATTAAAAGTACCACACTGGTATGGTAGTAGATTGGTACAGTAGCTACCTGCCAGATACAAATTCTATATTTGGGGAAATACTAAGAGGGTGGCAAAAAAATGTTCTAGCGTACCAAAGGAGGCAATTGCATTTTAACTCTACCATAACAGAGGCAGCAGGCCTTTTTTACACTTGGACAAAGTACAGTAGAATGGACAACCATATTCTGGGGAAAAAATTATTTTTGCACAATATTTCTGTACTGGTCTACCGTAACAGTCGACCGTAAAAGAGTGGCTACTGTATGAGGGCAGTACTTTTTAACACACCCATCACACAATCGTAATATTCTTACTATATCGGTAGTAAGCCAATGTTGGAAACAGTTTTTGATCGTAAGATACGGCCTGACTGTCTGACCACTTAAGAAAGCATAATAAATTTTATTTCTAAAACTGTCTAGCTTTCCTGCCGAGACGTGCTTTTTCGCGGAAAATGCGTTTCATAGCAGAAGAAGTCATTCACAACTGAAGATAAATGAATGTAGTGAACTAAAATTTTCAGACTCCCTATTGTTTCAGACATAAGTTCCTAATGTATTCACTTTTTTCCTTCCGAATGTCTGAAAGCCTTTTATAAGAATTATCTCGACATTTGAAAAAACCAATGAAGCTAGATCTGATGAAATTATTAAAATAGTTTAGGTTAGGTCAACTTAACCTACCCGAAATGGGACATTTTTGATGGAATTATCAGCCCATACATTTCAAACACACCTTTTCTGTGTGATCATATTTTCACAAGAATTTCACGGAGGCTCACATTCAAAATTGCGACATTTGTACATTGTGACAATACGATATGTGCAACAATTTGAATTTTGACCTTCCTTACAAGTCAAAACATTTTACAAGTAGAATTGCTAACTTGAAGAAATTTTCGATTCAAGTTTATATTCACCTAAATAAATATTTGCAGATAACTGTGTCCAAAATGTATAAAATGAAGTGTTGCCAGGTTTGGTGGAATTTTCTGAGTTTCTTTAATGCTCAGTTACATTGGCGATTATTTTGACATGGGATTTTGATGAACTTAACGATCGCTGGCCTTGGAGATTTTTTGAGACCAAAAAAATCTTATCTTATTGCCATGCAAAAATCACTCCACCTTTGAAAATTAACCTCTATATAGTATAGACGATTACGTAGCTGAATCCAAAGACAAATTCCAACCGTGACTGACTTTATTTAATGACAAGCTTATCTTTTTATACATGCATTTTTGCGGGTTAAAATCATGGCAGTTTCAGGATGTTAAGTTTGGCAGGAACCTTTTTTAGCATCACATTGGGGTCAAATGAACCCAAAGGTTTCCATAGTCCGAGGCACTTAACATCCTTATCCACCTAAATTACAATATTCATGCGCATCTTATGATACAAGTGTTTACTTATTATCTCTATATCTACTCAATTTGCAAAGTCATATATGTAGTCGGCGTAAGACTTGAGATTAGGGCTCAGGCAAGTTGATCATGCCTACAGAACAGGTGTTCACCACATGTTCAGGAAGAACTACGACTTTGACAGTTGACTTATGTCGCTATTTGTCATCCTGTCATATTTTGACA
>LR039449.1:1815-15295 GCA_900607525.1 Apocyclops royi
GGCAAATAGTTTCTAGTCGGCGACCAGAATGTAGGCTGAGGCTCAAATGTTGTCAGTCTCTGAGTCAGTTAGTCAGCCAACTCTAAAGTCAAGAATGGACCTAATGGGTAGGCAACGAACTGACTAAAAAATTCCAAAGAGGGAACTAGGTGAAAGGGTTAAAATATTTTCAAACATGTCTTTGGTATCTTAAAATCATAATGAAAGTTTTGGTCCTTGCCCCTATTAAAATAGTAGGTTTGAGAATATTATTAGCTGTAATTGTTTTACCCCCTTCATCTAGCACCATCTACAAAATGCCATGGTCGTTGCCTCCCCACTGAAGTCTAGCAAGTGACAAGTTTGTGACCTCTTCGCGACTAGTTCACAAATCGCAATCTTTTGTAATTTAGCTTGCGACTGGCAGCTGAGAGCAAACAAGTTCCAAGCTCTACGACCAATTATAAATGGCGCTCAAGCCTTGTTCGCCTAATCACTACACAGGCCGTACGAATGCAAATACGATTCATGTTTGAAAGATGAGCTTAGCCTATATAAATTTGTGATTGCGTGACCTAGGCCAAGTCGTATGACCGACTTTTTGACAGTTTTAGCTTGAATCTATAATTTGATAGACGCTCAAAATACTTGCATTTTCTAAAGTTGAATTTTAAGGTATCAGTTGAGACCATTGGTTGAGACTTAATTTTCGTATCTTCATAAAATACCATGCGCCGACTGATAGTAGCTGATGGCCTATCCCTAACTTATCTAGGACTTGACTCCTTTTTCATGAGTTTGATGACCTTTTTCTCGTAGACACTTTCCGTGATTGGTGGTTTACTCATGGTCGTCTCTCTTGGTCCCGGCGGAGTCTCGATGGATGAGCACAAGAAGAAATGGTAGAGCCACTATTTGGATGAGGCAAATCAAACTAAACCAGTGACATCATCATTCTGCCCTGTTATGCTTCACTGAAATTTTATTTTTGTTGTAAATTAATTTCATTTAAACTACAGAGCCTATTATTTATGATGCATTTGCCTCCTTAGCTAAGCTGTTTTAAACCTTTTTTACATTCTCTATCGTGAAATAAAACTTGAAATAAAACATAACTGGAAAATGGCTATTTTAAATTTTTGAAGGAAAATTTGATCGTGCAATTAGTAGCAAGATCACTTTGTCGTGCAACTGGTCATACGACTTTGCAACTAGTTGCACCACCAGTTGCAAGATCAATTCATGTCGTCCACTAGTGGTGAAACTGGTCACACCACTAGTTGCAATGTCGTACAACTTGTCGCACGACTTTGCAACCAAATCTAGTCGCACCTCTAGTTGTGGGACTAGTTGCACAAAAAGATGGTGACTAGTTGCACAATATCACACGACTGTAAGTCGTGCGTCAGCCTGTCGCCAAATGATTATGTGACCCAGGCTAAACTTTTTGTCAAAAGTCACATTTTGTAACAGTTTCGTATTCACATGAGAAATAGGAGTGCATCAGACAAAGGACGATGGTTAAAGTACTATCCTAAATCTTTGGTTACTTCACTTTCGGAAACGATCAACTTAAGATTAGTTGTACCAAGATTGAAAACTTAGGCTGATAATATTTCACCCAGGACCCCAAACGACCCATTCCAGGCTAAGCATCGAAGAAAATGGATAACTTGTCAATTAGTTACGAGTAAATAAATTCTTTGGTGTCAGTTTTTGTTGAGATTTGCCTGGAAACTTCACGTCGAAATCGTTCGACAGTATACACTCCCTAGCTCATGAAACCGTAAAGGAATAATGTGACCAAAATATTGAATGCATTTTGATTCCGCTCACAGCACCAAGTAACCTCTTGTAATGATTTTTGAAGCTATTATACCACATGGTCAGGCAGGCAGGCTGGGTTGGTGCTGTTCTGTGTATTTTTAATGCGTAGGTTGCTTGAAATTCGTCATCAGTAGTAATCATGTATTATGGAAAGGATGAGTATAAACATATAAGCAACGAATGCAAGTTTACAGGACAAACGAAGAAAAATGGATTTTGACTCTATCATGAATTATTGCATCACTCAATCATTTTGAAATCAATGGGAGCACAGACTGAAATTACACATCTAATAAGATCCCGAAACTATTGATGACAGAGTACTTTTGAATTTCTAACTGATTCGTATCTTGTGCGCGAACGACAACAGCACAACTTTTAAAACTGGAACAAACCTTAAGGACCAGAAAAAAATTAAAGTCAAAAATATTAAAAATCAAATGTTTCGAATTTTAGAGAATTAGAATTAAACTTTTCTCTCCTAAGAGGGCTTCATGCACAATCCTTAACTAATACCGACTCTTCGTATATCTAATCCTCAATACTAAAATTCGAAGTTAATCAATGTTACTAAAATAAAAAAAAATCTTTGTTAATATTATGCTAAGGACGAACCGAGACACCTTTTTGTTTAAGTGACGTAAAATGGGGGACGGTCTTGAAAAAAACAACAACTTCATGACAATTATCACACGTAACACTGGAATGTAGCAACTTTGAAAACAGTCTAAAATACTGGAAGAACACCATATCTGCCTTGACGGGTTTTTCAGTTCGAAAATTCGACGCGTCATCACATCACTTTACAACAACTCGTCTTTTTCGGAGGGCCTACGACTTCTGTGGCTGAAGACAACTTCAAGACATCGATCGACGACGGGCCAGATTCCATCACAGTGGGCCCGCCCGGATTTTCATCCACTAGAAAAAAATCAGCACTCAAATTAAATTACCTGTCAAGACACTGAAAACGCCTGAGAGGTTTTATGAATTTGTTACTTTCTACAGGGTGTCTTGATTGGAATAAGTGGAACAAGTTTAAGTACATGGAAGGTCAGTGTCGGATGATATAAAATGGCGGGTCGTGTTCATCGGGCAGATAAAGCAGTTTTAATGAGACTGACATTATTAATATATGCATTATAGGAGAATAACAACAAAGTTAGAGTATTTTATTGAGTACTTGCTAAGTAGGAGAACTTAGTTGTGTTCAAATTGAAAATATTGGAACGCACTCAATTATGCTGTGATTTTATGATTCAACTACGCTATCTCACTATCAGAAAACATAAAAATGTTCTTGCCTAGCTTTTCACTGGTAACGTGCCTTTTCGCGTAAAATAAGACTCATAAAATGGCAACCTGGTCGTCGCCGATTGGCTGATTCTCGTTTGTTACTGTTCCCGCTCCTTCGATGTTTTTCGGGGGAAGACACGCGACGATTGTTTTCTGATTGTAACTGTTGCTGCTGGACTCGCGAAAGTGAACGCTGTTTCTTCAGGTCGGACAAGGTCTGCGACGCCAAAACGTGTTGGTACTGAGGGGAGATGGAATTACTTGGAAGAGGACTTTGCTGGCTGCCAGGCTGCGCAGGGTTAACGCTTGGACTAAAACTTCCGGGAGGCGCTCGAGACCTATCTGAATTTGAAGACACTGAAACGAGGGAAAAACAAACATTTACGTCAGAATCTCATTAAAATCTCAGTGACGTTACATATATACAGTCATTACATCTTCTTACCTTCTCCATTTCTTGGAGGCCTTTTAGGAACAGAGGGAGGTACTTGCTGCTGTTGTGAGGGTTCTTGTTTCATTGCATTGTTAGCCTCATCCTACAAGCAATTCGTAGTTTATCTACACACTTTGATTGATAAAAACTTATTAAGAATTTAAACATGAAGGTTTCACGATTTCACATAAACGAATTACAAATACCTCATTTTTACATTCAATGATAGTAAGATAGCTTTAGTCATATCAAACTATCGTAATCGTTATGACATTGATGCCTCTAATCAATGTTATATAAATTATTTTACGCGAAAATCCATACTACGATTGAAAAGCTGGACCCGTTTTAAGTAATGAAAATTTTGCTTTTAATTAAAGTCAGACAGCTTATTCGTATCATACGATCGTAAATTCTTATAACATTGGTACCTGGAGGTAGCTCGGAAGCAGAGTCAGTTCGACGTCCTTCAAATCGACCGCATCTTCACTGGCCGACGTATTGTTCAAGCTCGATGTTGGAGGCGGACTTTGGTCCTAAGTGAAGATAAAAAAATAACTCAGGCATTTCTGTTTTGACGTAAATAAAATGTGCGTTTTGTGATGTACTATCGTCGAACCTGCTTAGAATCAAAGTTTTGGATGAAATACATCTTTTCATCGTGGACGTCCCTCTTTGTCGTGTTCATTTTCTCTCTCAGTGAGGTCCTCCGAATGGACTGCGTCCGTGTTGAGGCCGACCTCGATCTGCGGACTCGCGGTCGTTCCAACAAAAGTCGTTGCTCTTTCAGTTGTAACAGACGATCCTTGATTTCTGGATCTTCACAAATGTCAAAAGGTGTCTCTCCATTTCTAGTCAGTGCGTTCACATCTGTTAAGAGAGAGAAAGAATAAAAATGGGTCAAATTTATAAGAAACAAAATAAACAACAAAGAAATTTATTAATGAATAGTTTTAATAAAATAGTGAGGAATTTTTTACAAATTATCTTCTTGTCTTTCACTTCTAACAAAGAAATGTCTTCGTAAAAATTTTTATGAGCTTTTAAAAATAGGTATCAAATTTGCAAACGACACATTTGAAGCTCAAGATGAAATAAGGTTAGTATTACCTGCTCCATTTTGAGCAAGAAGTTCAACAACCTCGAGGTGGCCCCAGCACGCCGCAGCATGAATTGGCTGCCAAAGGTCCTCATCCTTGACATCGGTGGCGACATGATTATCGAGAAGGAATTCGACAACAGAGAGATACCCGTTGGCGGAAGCGATGTGAAGAGGAGTAGCACCATTCTGATCCCGAGTTTCGAGGTCAACGCCTTTTCCGTGAAGTTCGACAAGATCAGATAACATCTGACGTTCGGTTTCACCCCTAGAAAGTAATTAAATATATATAAAACTTACCTTCTCATGCAAAATATTTCCAAAAGAAAAAAATGAAACCGAATTTTTCAACATGCCTTGTATCATCGATCAGCTCCTGAGTGACTCCCCGCCTCGCCATCTCATTCTCGATGTAGCTGAGCGTCGTGTCGTCCTCGCAAAGGTCGTAGGGCATGTTACCGTCGGCGTTGACGCTCAACAAGTCGGCGCCAGCATCGATTAAAAATTTCACCAGATGCAAGTGACCACAAGTCGCTGCTGCGTGCTAAAAAGTTTATTTTACGTTTTTTTTTCTCTAGAAAAATTTGTCAAAAAAAAAACAACTCACCTCTTAGATATTGACAGACAAATTAAGAATGAGAGTGAACTTTAAAAGAGGCGAAATTTCGATTTCGGCTTGGAGACCAAGTTAATGTTATAAAAGTTATTTTACGCGAAATTCCACATTACGATTGAAAAGCTGGATCAGTTTATAAGAACCAAATATTTTGCTCTTTTTATTGAAGTGGGACAGCTTAGTCGTATCATACGATCGTAATTTTTTATAACATTGGCAGCAGGATCCACGAACTTACCAAAGGCGTCCACTTTTCAGTATCGATCGCATTTGGGTTCCCACCGTAACTGATTAAAAGTTTCATCATCTCTTCACTGTCGTCTATGCAACACTAAAAAAAGGAAAGGATTCATGCCAGTGACGCTTTGCCATACCTAAGCAAATTGAACTCTTCACAGTAAATTTCCGCCGGACCGCAAGCCATACCTGATGCAGTGCTGTCAATCCGTCTTCATTGGTGCTGTCGGGGCTGACCCCGGTTTCAAGCAGCCTGCGAACTTCCTCGAGATCATTTCTAGCCGCAGCCTCGAGCAGCATGATAGATGGTTCGAAGGTGACATCACGCCTGGTGCCAATTTTTTGGTGAGTTCTTTGCGGGGATGATTTCATTATGTCACGACCGAATTCTCGCTCTCGTTGAGCCCATCTTCGAAGTTGCTCTGAAATTGATGATAAATTGTTTGTCTGCAAAAACATTTCTAGGTAATAAGTTGATCTCATCTGGATTTACGATCTCCAACTCACCGGCCCTTCTTTTTTTGGCAAGCCTTAATCTTTCTTGCGTTGACAGACGTTCGGTTGAGAAGTGCTCAGCTCCAAAGTTGTCTTCATCGGCGTCTGAATTTTCCGGCGTTTCGAGACTATCCATCTTGTGATTTCTTTGACGTCGTTTAACACTCGCAAACTAATTCGTCGATTCTATGGCCGAGATGCATGTAACACCAACAGACAAACTCTAAAACTTAATGGAATATATCAATATTAAGTATTGAATTCAACAATGGTTTATCCTAAACTTGATCTTCTTAATAAGACCTGTACCCGAAAATGTATCTTTTCAATAATATTTTATCAAATGTAACTCTGAACTGGTACATAGAAGCTGCTTATATATTCACAGTCATATTCGTTAACACATGTGTTTGCAAAGTTGAACAGAGCTATTTGTATGCAGAGAATTTTCACTTACCGGACCATATAATTTTAGTGTCGTACCATAGGTCGCTACCAAAACAATGTTTTAAAAATGTAAAATTGTACTGAGACTATTTCACATCATTTTTTCTTTACGAAACACAATGTGAATGAAATTAGTCTAAAACAATCACGATTGACCTTGCCCAGGTTGCTGCATTCAATTCATATCAAAGGTAAAGGAAGGTAAGAGAAAAGTCAAAGGTGAAAAGCAAGGTAATCCTATCAAAAACCTTGTTAACAGTTGCTCAAACCATAGAACAGAAAATTTACTGGTTTATAGCATAGACATTAAAAATATGTCTATGGTTTAGAGACCTTTGTCAAAACATTTCAAAATTTCCTAAAAATAAAGTTCGAAAAAGTTTATCACACTTATAAAAAATAGAAATCTATTTTTTCTACATTCATCTCAAAGACGTAGTTTTTTAACTGTTCATTTCACATAGTTTAATCCCTCTGACCCGCAGGAAAAATTTCTAGTTTAGAATTATTTTAGAACGCTCCGTAATTTTCAATCAGCGTGTGGGCATAGATGTCTGTGGTAAGGCATTTACGCATGCAAGGATTATATAAGAGGTGAGTGGATGTAACAATTGAATGGATTTTGCGTCATAATTGTCCTTTAAATTAGCTTCTCGTTTGAATTTTAGAGCTTGGTGACTCCTCAAATTTAGTCCAAGGTAAGTAAAGACCCATCTGGGATGAACAAGTGTCATTTATGTGTTGATACCTACCAGTTTTTAGTCATCCATTCGCTTTAATTTTTACCTACAAGTCGCAAGTTAATTTTTTCAAAAATGCTCTAAAGCATCTTATGATTGAAAAGTTAAATTAGACTCCTGTTCCAGATAAACGTCTGCGTGCCACATCATATTTCAAATGCCAACGATGGCCTCTTCCTTGCTTGACATAGCCGATTCACTCGTTCCAGAAGAGGAGAGAAGAAGCCAGAAATCAGTAGTAAATTGCGTCCAAATGTGTATTCGGGAATATGGTAGTGCTTAATGACATTGACTTTATATTTCTTCAATTAGGATGACGACCACGAAGACGATGAATTCCAGAGGCAGCTCCATTTAGCATTGAAGCTCTCACTCAACGATTGCAAAAGTCACGAGGTTTGTCAATTTGAGGTCCAGCTTTGAAATCTCGGCTATTATACTTGTTCGAATATTTAGGAACGATTCTTTTTCAGTGACAGAAATATCCAATTGGTTATTCTGCCAGGAGCTGTTAATTTTAGTAGCTGACTCATTTAAATTACTTTTGCGATCTCTCAATAATAGAAATCCGTGGCGCTTTCTTGAAATGTTTTAATTGATGCTACGTTGTTTATCGTAGGGAAGTCCCAAGATCAATTTGAGAAGAAAATTCCGAAAATCGGATCGATCCCCAAATTCAAAGAACGTTGTACGTCATTTCGGTCTCATTGTAAAATATATCTTGCAGTCGATGTTTGCATGTGGCTGATTATTGAAGTTTTTATCTTCAAAGGTATCTTCTGACGTCAAAAGATGTTATAAGATGTTTGCTACGAATGACGTCACAAAACTGAGTTTCGAGGAACAGTTGCGATTAGCCGAGGAACGATCGAAATTCGACGTCGACTTCGGTCGTGGCTTCCAATTTGACGCTGCCGATAATAATGACCTCGAACGTGCGTTGCTCAAATCGAAAGATCCCTCAGAGCAGATCGACCCTGACCATCAAGTAATCGAAACTTTTGTTTCATTTTCAAATAATTTCGCCTCTCGACCATGAAGTCATGTTGAAGGCCTCATTAGACCACAAATCTAGTATTTAAAGGGATGAAAAAAAGTTCGTTTTTTATCGTAACTGCTCACAATCAGCCCTTGAAAATTATCACTCATCTGTGTAAGCTCACAATTGTCGAATATTTATTTGATTATTTTTCAAAGTGGAGTCCAAAGTCTCGGGTATTTAACAATTTTGTCGAACAAACGTTCCTGTAAGTCTAGCCAATTGTACGAAATATTCATACTTTTACAATCGGGGCTAGACTATAGTTACTCGAGTTTGACGCAAAAACTAGAAATCAGGAATTGATCTTGCATCCAAACAATCACTGTCGATGTTCGCACAGTCTTGTCCGGATTCTTTCATGAATCAAATTTAAGCATGACGAAATCAGTCAGTGTTATTCATTTTCAGCTCTTACTACAAGCTTTGGAAATTTCTAAACTTGAAAGTGATTCGTCTAGAAGTGGCTTCTGTGATTCGGATAGTATGTCGGTTGCTTCATCCTCTGGATCTTCAAAGTCTCAAACGGGTCAGTGGACTTTATAAATCGTATGCACTCAGCAGTACTCTCAGACATTTTAAAAATATACAACAAAATCTTTATCATTCATCCAATGCCTTTTTTCGTAATGCGGGAAAAATATACTTAAGAAAATTCATTGCAGATATACTTTTGAGTTGCAAACGACAACTTCATGATGTCAACGGAAAATCCACAAGGAAAAGAGGTGGCGGTGGTTCAAATCTTCCTCTCAGTGTAATTGATGGGTACGCCTTGGATCAGGTATACGTGTGATCAAGAAATAGCAATTTAGATAGAGTATCGAACGCCCATTCTTTCAAGTACTGAAACGTTTTCTTTGAAATGAAGCGTTATTTCGTCATTTTTCAAGTCGAACTGATTTAGTTAACAAAAGCCAGAAAACTTTTACTTACAGGATTCCAAGCTCGCTTTCCAGCTCTCTTTGAATCAATTTTCTAAAAATTCTCCAGTCAGTGTGGATTCCTACGTGGGTGCTGCCAAAAAGAAATCAGATTTCGTCAAAATTCCGCAGGTCGCATCCTCAAAGTTGTCTGCCGCAAAAAATATTTTTGCCAGTCCTACTCGAGTTATTTCTGCAAACTCCTACCAGCTAAAACGCCGCCCTATTATCGTCGATGGCTGTAACGTTGCCTTTCAGGTATCAAACTCATGGCACTACCAATAGGGATTTCAAAGATGCTCAGCTTAAGATTTTTAGCTGTTTAATTTTTTTTCACCTCTAGCATGGAAAAAACGAGCGCTACTCCGCGAAAGGCTTGTTAATAGTGTACCAATATTTCGTGAATCGGCATGGCTACACTGATGGGGAGATTACCATCGTCAATAAACATTCTAGTAACTTGACAGACGACGACCAAAAACTTGTGGACTACCTGTACAAAAACGATGTTCTCATTTATGCGGTCAGTACTTTCAACACTTGCAGTTTTGTAGTGAGCACCTTATCAGTCATTCAATCAATTATCAAAGTTTGTCGATTGAAACTTCCAGAACGGTTTCCACCTTTGTGCAATTACCAAGTTTTGTTGCTTATCTTAACGTCATTTCTTTCTTCAACGAATATTTCTGTCCAGTCTCTTAAGTTGAGATCGCTTTTGCAGCCTAGTCGTAAAGTTGGAGGGAGGTTGATTTGCTGCGACGACGATCTCTTTGTCTTGAATTTGGCCAAAGAGAAAAATGGCGTCGTTGTGTCGCTCGATCAGTTCAGGGATGCTTACTCAAGAACTACAGTCAAGGAAATAAAAGACGTCATCAAATACAGGTACATGTTTTTCTTCATTAAGCCAACGCAACCGATTTTTACTTGTTCTTAATTTTAGGACATTAAACGATCAAAGCCTCGGTGTCATAACCACTTCGGCGGCCTTACGAAACCAGTGGTCTAGCCCGTTCTATAAATGCAAACGCTTCTTCATATTTGTATTGCAGGCTAGGTTTACAATCCCAACGATAACCAAACATTTCTTTCTCGTGCGACAGCATAGATCCATCAAAATCGACTTCCTATTAATTTTGTCGCAACAATTTTGCAGATTACTTCAGTTTGCCTTCAAAGGCGACGAGGTGATTTTTCCCACGGATCCTCTGGGACCGAAAGGCCCCTCACTTGATGAATTCCTCAGAATGGAGTAGATCCCGTTTTTCATTGGACGAGATTTTTTGTGACCTTGACTACCTAAATCCAACACTTCAGTCAGTGATCTAGTTTTTAATATTTGTGGTTCTACCTCAATGATTTTGACGACTCAGATTCTTTCGGGCTAGGTGCATTCTTATTAATAAGACTATCAAGTTCATGCTAACTTTCGAAAATGTGATTCTCCAAATGAGGTTATGGCTTTTTTTTCTTTTGGCAGGATGTGTGTAGTACGTTATCAAAGTACGAAGCTTGTTAACTAAAGTACAAGTTTTTGTGATTTCCGAGTAAAGAGCCCTGTTGGGGCTAATTGCATAGTTTAGTCGAATTTTTCTGAAACCCAACTAGTAAATCAAAATTTTCCTCAAGAAGAAAATCGGGTAAAATTACATTTGGTATAAAAAAGCGCCCACAAAAGATTTAAAAGAAACCTTCTTTATTTTTCTGGAGACAAAAATTTTTATGTATACTACGATGTAATGGTTCTATTCAATAAAAATATATTTGACTTATTTCCTTCCTTTCGTAACTTTACCGCTTGTCTTTGAAGTATTTTTATTCATTTTCCAAAACTTTTCCTGCCAACTTGTAATAATAACGGAAATTATTGAATCAGGCTAAAATAAAAATTAGTGTGCACCGTTAGTTTTTGACTGATAATCAAAAGATTGAAATAGTAGACCCACTGCGACCCCTCCCCCAGGGCTTATCAACGGACAAGTAACGGTAAGTTTGTACTTATAAAACAGTTTACAATACACCAGATTTTGAAACAAAGAAATTGACTGAGCGAATCCTTATCAGCAAAACATCCAGTCGAATTGTGATGTGTGAACTTCAGACGCAAAAGAAAAAAAAGTCTCTTTCCAGACAAAGTTGAGATAAAACTTGGTAAAAATATCTTCACATATTCTGACAGAGAGAGCTCATCGTCAAGTTCCGAAATCGATGAAATTGCGACAAAGGGACAGTTAGACATGACATCACCTTTGCATCACATCGGGTTGCATGCATTAGATAGATTTATCACTGCTCTAAAGAATTGATTGAATGCAGATTCTAGGTATGCAAGCTGGAGTGGCCTTGATTAACAACATCTGTGTCAGATAACTAAAACCTTGAAACCTTATCTCAGAGCTTAATAGCACTCTTGTATTGAAAAAAAAGAAACGTTGAAAATCCATCTAATTAGCCATTTTCTACCCAATACACGATATGAAACCTGAATTATTGGATACAGAAGAAGAAATTGAACTACCCCAAGTATCCTCGTGCTACTTTTGTAATTAATAACTCGTGGAAGACCAATTCATACGCATTTGAAGCCGTATCGAAATGATCCATATTCATAACTTGCATAGCATTGCTTGCCAACAAATCAATTCATTTCATAAATTAGATAAGTAGATGCCACGAATAGAAATCAAACTTTTTTGTTCATTGATTGATGCGCTGCAGGACTCCACTGATACGTGATTGAGAGGGAAATAGTGATGAAAATTTGAATTGCTATGGACGAACGAACGAATCACACAACGACGTAATGATTTATATTAAAAGAAAGCTCAAAATCTTCGCACAGTTGTTCTTGATTTAAAATGTAGAAGATTTTATATAGATTGGATTCTCTTTACCTGTTTGTTCGCTTCTTGTTGGGTTGTTAATTTATCCTTTTCTTAATTTCTTCACGAAATGGACTCGACCAGGCATGTTGTTGATCACACAAATCGTCGATATTTTGGTCGAAATTACGAAATGTAGCAGAACTAAAAGTCATAAGCTACTCTACCTAGCTAGGTTATTTGACTATTAACAATATTTGTTGTGATCTTTTTCTATTATTTCATAGAATTAGGTAGATGGACGTGGGTTCAAGCCCCCATCCAAGTCGGTAACATTTTTTTTGTAAAAAAATTGCATAGTAAATCCCTCCATTTCGCAAACTTTTTCCCACGGGTCATTCGTTAAACGAAATAGCTGAACCTGGGTGTGGAAATGGGATTCTCTCTGACCGTGAACATTATCAAAAAAAACCTAAATGCTCTAACTACGTGAGTCATTCTCGACTCCAGGCAACTGAATGTTGCCTGAAGTATTTAGTAGGACATCTCAAAACTAACATTTAAATTAAGTAAAGACTTGATAAGACTCCTTTGCGACAAAACTCCTTTAAAGCATTGAAAAACAGTGAGAAACGTCAAAGGATTACTTTAATTCTAGCACAGTTAAACAAATGTGTCTCTTAGGAGGCAAAAATGGCAAAAAGATGAAAAGAGACAAGGCAGATTTGCGGTCTTTGGGAACCTACCTAGTGTCTATGTCTCTTTTTCTCGAACCGAAATTCTTGCGGCATTCTGCCGCTCCATAAGCCGTTCACAGGGAAGAGCACGTAAGGACGGCGAGGGCTTTAAATGGTAGCAGAGAAATTAAGAGTAAAATCGAGAGAAAAATTCAGAATAAGAAAGTACTTCAAATTTGTCATCTCCAGTTTTGCTTCTTCTATGGTGAGAGTGGCTTCGTTGACATTCACAACAAAAAATTGAGTTCACACTTGATGATTTCCAAAAAAATAATTCGCCGTTTCTCTCTCGCACTGCTCTGTCTTTTTCACGAAACATAAATGAGAACCAGCAGTCGAACGCGTGTTTAGCAAGGTAAGTAAAAATGAAAGCTCATCAATTACTTTAATCTACATTGAAACGTAACAAATAACAGTGATAAGGACCCACAATTTCTTCTTTGAAGGATCTAGCTTTCGTGAGCCGATTTTTAAGCCGAACTAATAAAAAAAGCTCTGGCTACGAGTAATCGACTGGATCGTCTTAATGAAGTAATATCAAATGACTGCTTGTTGCATTTTAAAGCTTATAGAACATGTAATGAATCGAACTGCTACAATTTAAATAAACGATCGACTGTCAAGGATTCTAGGTTCATTTGTCTTCTCTCTCTGAGAATGTTTGAAAAAAGTAACAACGATCCTACTTGTGATAATGCCATGGGCACAATTTATAGCCCCAAACGTAGAACAACACACTAGTTGATTTATTCATTTTGGTGCTTAAATTGACTTTTGTGCAAACAAAGTTGAA
>LR039449.1:29416-42572 GCA_900607525.1 Apocyclops royi
TGGAAATTACGTTATTTCTGATTCTGAACGCGTCAAAAATGATGTCTGTTGTCAAAACTACCTGTACGTAAACGATACGCTTGCAAGTCAAGATAAAAACAGAAATTTGTAGGGGAAAAATCTGAGGAATTTCATTACTTTCTTGATGAGCCCTGACTTTGCCCTTTTTGATTGATCTTTGATATTGACGAAGAAAGAAAGCAAGGATCTAAAAAATCAAACGAGAACTTTTCTTTCCTTTTCTTCAGTTCGTTACATGGTCCTTCGTTTGGCAAACAAAAATAGTTTTTTTTCCTCAGAAACTCAAAAATCTCCGTCTTCAACACTTTTAGTTTCCATCAGTAATCGGCTAATTTTAATTCGCTCGTTTCAGTTGGAAATAAATGATGGCTTCATTTCATGTCGATCACTGAATTGTTGCTTGTATCGAACCAAATTGCGACATATCGACTTTCAGGAAATCGTAACAGAACAGAAACTTTACATAAACTCTACTCTGCCTAATAGCAATGGACTTCATCAACAAGATTGTTGTCCTTTATCATGACAACTTGACGAGGCTCGTTTTCAACCCGAGATAGTACAGATATGATTCAAGTATATAAAGATATATAACAAAATATCGACTCAATAAAAAAAGAAAATTGAGGCAAGCAGGATTCAAACTGTAACTGATGTGTACCCGTTGATATTTATAAATTTAGTGGACGTCCTTTGAAAAGTTTTAATTTCATTTGCAATTCAAGATTCACTTGCAAATACAAATGCCTTGGTACTTTTATCTGTGACGACATTTTCGATAAAGTGAATCTTTTTATCAGTCAAAGAAGGATTTCTTTAAAAATGAAGGAGCTGAAAAAAATTCGCGCTATTCCCTAGCGAGACTGCAATGTCGCCTGCAATTTCGAAACTTCAACTATTTTTTTTTACCTCGACACTGAATAAAATTTCGAAATGGGTCATCACAAAATTTTTATCGACAACCTTTATTTATTTCATATTCAGCAAAATGTCAAGTCAATTATTTGTCACTTTTTTGACCACATGAAATATTTGAGAAACTAAGTGTCTCCTTAAAAGCAAACTTTTATATCCCAAATATAAATAAAGATCCTCTTCCACTCACCAAACGAACCATTAATCTGTGATCTATAATTTTTCAATCGTGACAAAGGCGATGTCTTAGTCTTCTTTTTTTTCTCAAGCGATTTTGAAAATCCCTCGAGAAGCATTGTACACAAAGTCGAAAGTGCAGTTCGTCGAAAACATAATTGGTCAAATGCAATTTCGAAAATACAGTGCAAAACGTCGTAAGTTGAATTTAAGTTAAAATGTATCGAAAATAACCTAACCTAACCCAATCCAACTTAATCTAATCTTATCTAATCTTTTCAAGATTCAAAATGGTTTCGACAAAGTTTTGTTCGCTCTTTTGCACTTCCACAAAGTGTGCTTTCAACCAAATGTCGAATCGACAAAGTGCACTTTCGACTTTCCGTGTCTGCCCCTTAAAAGATTATAAAAACCTAACCTAATATAAACATACCTACCTGCATTATGGGTCCAATTCGAGACCATTTTTCACCACAACAATATGAGAGTTCACGCTTAAGCTAGGTCACCCGTTATAGATAAGATTAAATGAGGGCACTTTCAAAGAAGCTAGATCGAAACAAAAAAATCAAACTATAAACTTTTTCGATTACTGGGTTAAGCTCGCTTATAGTTTCTCGCTACCTTAAAAAAACTCTCAAATTGTTTTACTATTTATGATCTAGCGACAGATTCAAACGAACGTAACCTCGCCTTCGGGACCTACATAACTAACTAATGGTAAGTTTGGTTGTCGCATATCTCCTGTTTTATATTCATGGAAAAGGATTTGTTTCCTTATTTGACTGTTGAAGACAAAAGGCAGCCGACATATCTCCCGCAGGATTTAAAAAAGCTCAGGTTGGACAAAATTGCGCAATTTTATGTAGCAACACAGATTTGGTGGATGCTTTTTTGTTCAATGTCATTTTCTTTGAATATTTCTTGAGTTTTGAAGCACAAGAATGAAGCGTCCCTTTAAATCATTGATTTCACAGAGTAAGTGACGTTTTTTAGCTACATCAAACATTAGTCGTCAATCTCGAGAAAAAAATTTAATTTTGCATTTGCACATTTTACACCTGTATGTTGTAAAATGTGCAAATATCTCTTTTTCGAGTTCAACTCGATTGAATTTCAGAGAACGTTCTTGAGAAATTCAGCAATTTACTGCAATTACATTTCGTGAAAGAAAAATTGACGTCAAATCGTTCCATTTGAATAATTTCAAAGCTCTTTCAGACAGTAAAACGTGTTTTACATTTATTATGGGCAAATTTTTTTGTCTCCGTCATTTGAATGTCAAGCTTCAAATTTTGAGTTTGGAGATATTGCGAAAAACGTTCTAATTTTTGTCCAACATCTGATAACAAATTTTCCTAACTTCCTGAAATAATAGCTTATCGGGCAGCCTATCTCAAAAATAAAATTAATTAACTCATTGCAATACGAAACACAAGTTAAAACTTGCAGAAATCTTTCTTATATCTTCAGCGGGATTTTCATTTGCGCAAAGTCGTACGTGTTAATTGCGATGGGTCAATGGTGCAAACTACATACGTACGTCATCGGTCAATGGACATGCAAAATACGTATGTATGTACACATACATTATGCTTACACACACATGCATGGGGCACATACAATACATATGCATTGGTTTATATAAATATACATACATTATGCGTACATTGAGTGTATGTTTTCTTAATGACCAACTTTCGCTTGATGTGCAAAATATGTAGGCCGTGCGTATGCCGCAATGAACGCACATGAAGGTGCACGAGGAACGCGGCGGTTGAAAATTCCACCTTAGCAGCTAGTATGTCTGAGTTCCCTGCGTGTTGGTGTCCGCTTCACTCGGGGTTTCCTAAATCGACCACCATAAAGGTTTGAAACAGACAAAGTTAAGGTTCTTGACATCATCGTTACTCTTAGCTTTCATGTCGACTGAAATTCCCAATTAATGTCCATCAGTTGCAATGTTTTTAAGCTCTTAATGTAAAAAAGTATAATAATTGTGTTTTTCAGTAAGAGTTCACGCTTTTTTGAAGTTCTGATGCACGTAAAAGTTTCGCAAACCCGCAGATAACTGAAAACCAATCGTGTTTGTTCCGATCTTGACAGAATTGCGAGTAGTGACAAGTTTGAAACAAAAATCTGCACTTTGAGGCGTTGACAAGGATATCTTGACGTCTGGAAAGACTTTTTAAATAATGAACAAAACATCCTCAAGTTAATGAATGAAAAGACGTGGGATATAATTTGAACTGTAGCCTCATTCAGATAATGAATGAAAATGTTTGAAAGAGGGTTCCTTTTTTATCAGCGATAACTTTTTGAAAAGCTTTTGTGCAATTCAATTGTGTTACCGCTTGACGTGGGGTGAGTGAATCCACGCAGAATAATGCTCGCTTTAAAAGATCATCAGTTTTGAAAGCAAACTCGCGAAAGATATTGTTGGAATTCCTTTGAACCTGAAAGTCATGCAGTTCGTAATTCGTCTTCTGGAGAAAATCAGGCTTAAAGATCCAAATCGTAAAAGTTTAGTCCTCCACTATGAAAGGTATGAAAATCGTCACAAAATGATGACTCAGCGTCAGCGAATGAAAGTAATTTGAGTTAATGAGTACCAATACGTCAATGGTCAATTATTTTTTCTAGACGTCTGTTTCAATTGAAAATTTCAAAACTCATTTGGGGATGATAAAGACTGTGATTATTATGAAATATGAAAAACAGTTGCACGCAAAAATTTGACCTACATGTTATAGGTAAAAGAAAATATGAAGCAAGTAATCTCACATCAAATCGATTTTTTTTCAGGATATTGCTCGACAATGAACAAGACAGTGACGTCATTTTCTGGGTTGGGATAGAGCCTCACTTGGAGAGGATTCCAGCGCACACCTGGATCCTTGCAAGGAAAAGTCCAGGTACAACTTCATAGGTATGATGTGATTGAGGCGTGATTGGATAGAAAAAAGAGACAATCAACCTTCAATAAATTTACCAACTAAAGTGCATTCGTTCTAGTGGACAGCTTTTCCGATCAATTCGTGAAAAAATAATTTCAAAGAATCAAACGGAAAAATAACCATGTCTGTAGGTAAACATGAGCACAAACTGTAAAGATTGAATGGAATTCTTACAAAAGTAGTATGTATACTTGAAGAACTCAAAGGTCTTCTTTCGCCATTAGTTTTTAGAGCAATGTTTAGAGGCCCAATGTCGCGACCACTGCCAGTCAGTGGTGGTTCGAACGCGAACGGCAACTTGAACACAAAACAAAAAGGAGGTCGACGTCACGTAGTTTCAGTCGATGATGTTGACGGCAGAGCTTTTGACATCTTATTAAGGTAAAAATTAAAGTTGGTCAGCTCAAGCAGACATGGGTGGAGTTTGCTTTACTCGTTTATTTGTTTTTTTTTTCTATATATAGAATTTTTTTCTATTTATTTTACACGTGTAAAATAATGATTTCATTATTTTCGGCTCTAAATTCCCAGTTCGAGGGACAGCTCTAAATGACGGTGAGAGTAAAAATTATTTTGATTTGTGAATGTGTACGTTGGCAAATTTTTAGATTTGAGATCAAGACCCCCTACTAAAGCTTTCACTGGAGGTCAGTTTTTCAAGGAATAAAAAAGAAAATTTTAAATTTTAATCAAGTCGTGAAAATAGTTCAACATTGTGTTTTTTAGGTTCGAAAATTAAAGGGTAGACTATTTGTTAAAACGAACCTCAGTGTTACCGAGTTCTTATAGTAATAAATAATTTATTATTTTTCCAATTTCCAACGTTTTTTAACAATAGAACAAACTTTTTTAACAATTCTTTTAGGCATAGTTGCTTTGAAAACGAGAAATATTTCTCCGGCTCGAAATTATGCACTCGAGTTTTACTGATATTTGAGTCGAGAAATTGAGAGCTACGTAATGCATTTTTGTTGAATAATGCCATTGTTGAAAAAAAGTTTTGCCTCAAACTGGATATCAGATTTCTCAAACAAATGACGTTGAATTCAGAAGAAAAGTTTTTTTTAAAAAACAACCTCATAAATTGTTGAGCCAAAAACATTTACCACATTCGAAACGCAGCCATTTGGTGACCAGAAGAAGGCCACGAGCTATGAGGCATTGTCGTGTGGGGTGAGGGGGGGGGGGTTACGCGATGAGTTAATGGAGTCTGAAGTACAACGAAGGTCTCCAGTAGTCAATGTCATAAAAAATACGATCGTATGATATGATTAAGATGTTCTACTTCAATTGATTCGTTACTGATAAACTGATTCAGCTTTTCAATTGTAACGTGGATTTTCGGGTTAAATAACTTTTAAAACATTGACTAGTAGCCAATGTTATAAAAGTAATTTACGTGAAAATCCACTTTACGATTGAAAAGCTGGACCAGTTTTTAAGAATATTTTTTTGTCTTTTTAATGAAGTGGGACAGCTTAGTCATATCAAAAAATCATAAGTTTACATAACATTGACTACAGGTCTAGAAAATTTTCCGAGTATGATATCAGTGGAACAGACGCAGTCCATTTTTTTAGGTAGGAAAGGACTCATTTGAATTTATATAGATATCTGTGACAAGTTAATATGAGTGTAACAACATTTATCTTAACTCACTTCAGCAAAGCTTTGTGATTGTTTTCTCAAATCGTCGAACTATTTTTTTTTATTTTGCAAGTTTAGGTAAAAACAAAAAGCCTCTAAAGATATTCAGTGATTCAATTTGAGTAATGGAGGCAAAACTTGTATTTTTCCCCTTTTCTCAACCCACAAGAATAACTTTCACACAAAGTTTTCAAAATAGATGATTTATTTACAATTGCAAAATTCACTTTTTCTATTTCGAAAAACATTTTTTCCCCTTTTTGGATTTATCTGGAAAGTTTTTTCGTGTGGCCAGGCGCACTTATCAGCCTCGAAAGTTTTCTCTGTTTGCCTCCTTTCAAAACTTTGTCCATGATACTCAAAAGTCCTACAATCAAAATTGCAATGACCCCACGTTTGCTTTTGACCTTGAAATTTTTATCATTTTCATTGTATATAAAACACATTCTATAAAAAGTTTTGAGTATTATACTTCGAAAAATAGGATTTGCTTCATTTTTTTTAGGTTCAATCGCAAAACGATCGTTTTCAAAAATGGTTATTTAATCAAGTTCGCAATTTCTCTAGAGACTGCCTGCTCAAAGAATTAGTTTTTGAAAAAAAAGATGCTTTAGAGTTAATAATTTGAAAAGAAATTGGGAAACTAGCTCAGATATCTCTGAACAAATTAATTTATTTTATTTTCAGATATCTCTACAATGAGAGAATTCAGCTTCAGTCCGTGATGACTGCTTTGAACACATTGTATGCGGCCCACAAGTACATGTGCCCCGGATTGGCTAAAGAGGTTAACTTTTCTTTGAAACAGTATCACGTCAGGAAATAAGAATTCATTCGATGTTATCGTGAATTGAAATGAATAGTTCACACCTCATTATACAAATTTGTATCCGGTGTTCGCATGCTTGTTTGTCTCAAGGTATTACAAGCTTTGGGCAAGTTTTCATACATACATAAGTTACAAAATAGTCACACGCATTGAATACCTACTCTTAGACCAGTTCACAATCTTGCAAAATGATTTACGAAATTTTGCAGAGGTAGGCAAGTTGCAGAGTCGGATATGAATGGCCCTCAATACGTAATAATGTCTGAAAATATGACGTAGGTGGTTGCATACCTTCGAGAAAATTTGAGCGAAAAAAATGTTCTTCTGGTGCTTCAACACATCTGCCTTTATTGTTCCGGTTCTGATGAAAGCAGTTTTGAGCTCAAAATTCCTTCTTGCGCGGATCAATGGAATTTGCCAGTCACGAAACCTCCCAAGAGCAGTATCGCGACTGCGTGTAACCATTTGCCATCGGCTCCGCCGCTTGACCAAGGTCGAAAAACTTTTTCAAGTTAATTTTGTTCAACAATTTTCTTTTAATTCTAAACTACTTCTGTTCTTCTGTCGGATCACAAGTTCGCTTGCTTCGTTCAATAGAAAAATCACGACACTCATTTTTCATACGCGAACAAAAATTTTAAGATGAGAAATTCCTTCAATAAAATATTATTCGCGTCGTATACCTGTCATCCTTTCCAAAAAGAAAAGAATAAATCATGTTTTCTTGACATTTCAGAAAATGACCCTCTGTTGTATAACGCAGAAGAGGATTTTAGCTTGGTGTCGGGCATGGCTGCCTCGAAGGAAAGAGACGGTGTACGAATCAATTGTTGCGATGAGATCCTCAAACAGTGTCTCGATCTCATAGACTCGAAAAGTTCACAAGTTCTGAACAATGAGGATTTTGAGGATCTGGATCTAAGTGCAATTAACATGATCGTTTGTCGTGATACATTGACAGTGAACAGAGAGACTGAGGTGTTCGACGCACTCTTAAGGTGGTCGACACGAGAGTGCAAGCGTCAAAGGCTCGAACTGACGTCGACAAATCGACGAAAGGTCCTGGAAGGTTGTCAATATCTTATTCGATACCTGACAATGACTCCAGATGAATTTTCTAAGGGGCCTTTTTCGTCTGGAATTCTCACCTGTGAGGAAGCAAATGCCATTATGGTATTACTCCGAAACTTAAACTTCATGACTAAAGTCCACTCCATTAAATTTAAAAATCATGTTGTCAATAATTTTTTCATGTTAAAGACTCGGCATGACATATAAAGTTTTCAATGAATGAAATTTTGGCAATCGGTTGAAGAAGACTCAAAAAGGAATCGAGTGCAAAAACTTTTTTAATGAAAAATGTCAACAGCTTTCAAAGTAGAGTTTGAAGTCAAAAGTCAGGCAGCTACATCTGGCCTCACAAAAACCTAACTAATCATTACAACTTCAAGTAGGGTGACGTACTTCGGGAACCTTTCCTACAAAAAATTTCAATTTATTTCTTTCAAACTTAAACTGAAGATAGTATTTTTTTAAATTAAAAACCCTAAACGACCTAACTTATTTATGAATCCGGCCCCTAGCCCTGCTATAAGGCACAGTGACTTCCATGGGAAATTCCAATAATTTTACATTGCGACATTACATATGAAACGTCCCCTGTATTTTAATTCCAGAATTACATCGGTGGTGCTAATGACAACCTCGTCGGTAACTTGTTGCCGGATCATCTGCAAGAGTGTGAGACTCTCATGAAGTCAAAGAGGAGAGGAAAGTACATGACCCGGAAGTCAAAGAGGCAACTGAAGCGATGGAAAGAAGCGTCACGCCAGACGAAAAGTTTGACACAGAGTGTAACGCAGAGAAAAGAAAAATTAAGTTTTATTGAAGAGTTTTTTGTCTGTTTGTCTTGCATTTTTGATTGAAGTCATATCACATTCGTACGTAGCTATTTTGAAAAAGTTGAGTTCATTTGTAAGAAACTTTGTCTACCTACTATGATGATGTAACTAGCACTGAACTAGGTCGCACTAGCAATCTTGAAAATAGTTAACTTGATGCGCGCACGTACAAAAAATTTTCAGCATAGCAATTCCGACAATTTCTTGTGAATCTCTCATTTACCTAAATCTAGGCTTTAACTGAACATCAACATTTCATCAACCGTTTCACCATGGATGCAAGTGTTGCCGACAGAAGAAAGAAACAGTTTTGCAATGAAAAAGCAATCAAATACATTATTGTAATTAATAGAAAAATGAGCGGATACTAATTAACTAATGACGTGCACAGCCATAAAAGGTCAGAACGTGTAGAATGCTCAATCAGTCGAGCCTGAAGTGGGTTTTTGAACTCTCACACTTGGACAAAAAGTCCATCGGACACGGAGCACTTTTTGTGTCCCTCTAATTTCCACTCTAAGTTCCACTTCACAGCTACAAAATTTTCCACAAGTCCAATCGTCAAAAGCAAAGATTCTGAAAAAAATGATTGTGTCGTAAAAAAAATCGTTCAAAAATTAATTCGCATCAGGAGTTTATTTCTAGATTCGTTAAGTTTGACTTTTTTTCTTAGATTTGATGAGAATATTTAAGAATATGAATGAACATAAAAATAATTCTCCAATGATTTAAATGGTGCTGACACGTAAAATCTATTTCCATGAAAAGTAGTGCAATGTCATTTTTCCCTCTTGTAACCAAAAATTTCATCAAAATTTTGTTATTTACTCCAGAGTTCTTTTTGATTTGAATAAATCATTCACGTTTACATGACATGGTTTTCATTACAGATGCAATGTTTGCGTTTCCTCAGTTAAAGATCTCGTACTAATTGGCCCGTAATTTTTGTGTCATTTGAAAGTTTTACGATTACATCTTCAGTAAAATTCTTTTGCTTCCTTATAATAATTCTTCATTATATAATTCAAGTGATTTTCAAACTATGAATTAATACGAAATCATTCACATGCCATTAGATGGCAAGAATAGAATGGAAAGCTATCGCGTTTCATAGATTATTTAAAAATTAGACAAGAGTTAGAAAAGGAGTAGAATGAAAATGTCATCTGTGAATTGTTTCAGTTCAACAATGGAAAGATAGTTCTCAAAAAACGGAATATCCTTATTTGAACCTCGCAACCTACCATGCTTTCATCTTAAAACGAAGTAAAAAAATAACCAGCATTTTTTTCGAAACTATATTAGATATACAACTTCACTTTAGAAATAACCAAACTTACATCCGACTTCGATTGGTCAAATTTACACAAGAAATGTGTACAAACGAACTTTTACGGAGTTTTTTTTTTTTTTTGGTAACAAAAATTATTCACGTGTGGCCCAAAGTTGATTAGTCCAATTCAAAAACTAAAAGAAAAGAACTCTCTTCTTGAAATCTTGATCAAATTTTTATTCTTGCTTGAAAAGATCTCATCTTGTTGGACATAAATTGACGTCAAATCTGTTTTTATTTCTTTCAGCGTTTTATCAGCTCGTTGTATGTCTCCAATTTAATCAGAGCCAGAATTCCAAAGTAAAGTAAAGCTAATATGTAGTCATGAAGAAAAAGTTCAAAATTTTGTTTTGACGAAGAATAAATAACTCAAGGTATGCAGTTTGCTACGTATTGTCACTTTTGAGAGAGAAGGTCACTCACACACTCAATGACGTAATTCAGTCGACTGGTTGAAAAATTCGACAATGAATTTCTTTCAAGCTCAAAATCTGAATTTATTTTGCACTTGACAAATTGACGCTTGAAAGACCTTGACTTGAAATTCAAGAAAAACTTTCGTGGACTCATTAACGAACCTGACACGACAAAATTCCAGAGATCTTACAATGCATTATTAATTCTTTAATGGGTTTAAGCCTTTCCATTTTTTTCGACAAACTGATGAATCGAAAAGAAATAATAATAGTCATAAACATTTCAGATAAAAAATCGTAATTCAATTTTGTATTCAAATCGATGTAGGAAGTTATTGAGTCACTAAAAAGTTTATCAGGTAAAAATGTTTTTTTTTTTTTTTAGTTTAGGATCACGACTATCAATTTACACACATACGAACACATGAAGTACTTGTCTCAACTTTATGGATTCCTTGATAGACCCACTCGTCCACGAATAAAAGATATCTTGATTGTAAAAAGGTCATCAAATTGCCAATGATTGATTTTAGCACCTGCCAAAGTCACAGGCATGTGAATAAACTTCCGCCAAAATTATCGTCAAAAAGTCTGAGCGTCTCGTGCAATTCTTGCTTCCAACTTTCAAAATTCAAGAAAAAAATTTTTAGTTCAAAATATTGCATTATTTCATTTTACGATCACACGAGGAAGTAGTTGGAGTGAAGTTTTTATATTTAGTCATTCAATTTATGGAGTTGTGAAGTGCCAAATCGCTCAAACAATCGCTTCTACTTTTGGTCTTCAATTACTCAACTCACTAATTTATTGTTGGCAATCTGACTCGCTGCAAATGCTGATAAAACTGTCAGATAAGGATTTTAAACTCTTTCAGAATTAGCTCTTTATGACTAATGCATCTCTTTTGTAAAGCAAACGTGAAAGAAATAAAGACAACGATGGTTGAGTGCAAATTCTAATTTGCGGTTCCAACAATAATTGACTTAGGTTCTAACTAGAGATACCTTCTTCAATGATATTTGTAAGTTAACCGTGAATTTTTTGCTGAACCAACCTGTCAATACAGTTTTAAATCCGTGACAAATTTTTAAGTGCGCGGACCGACTTCTATTCTTTTTTGACCCTGGACAAACAATAATATCAAAGAAGCACTTTTAAATTTCTTATCGTCAAAAAAAAAAAAAAAACTGGAACCTTAATGATCTCCGAGATGAGAAAAAACAACAACAACGAGCGAACCGGTCAATCAGAAATTATTACAACTTACTTGAAGGTTTCATTCGCTTTAAAATTCGAACGGAAACGTCCTGAATCTTTCGAACGATGTCGAAACGAAAAATGTTGATGAGAGGAGCGTGCTGCGTATGCCCATGGTCAGATGAAAATGAATCGATAATTTTTCACTTTTTTGACAACCTCATAATCGTAATCGTGAAGCAAAAAATGAGTTCCGAGCATTTTTTTATGTGCAGAAGTATTGCAACGCATTCTCAAACTTGACTCGTTTGTAATCACTGAACAGAATTTTTTTCTTGAATACCCTACTACTAAAAATATGTAGTAATGGGGTTTAGATAGAACTCAGATGCCTAAAATGTGAGTGCTCTTTTTAAAATTGTCGAAAACCAAAAAACTATTAATCATCTTAGATAAATAAAGTTTTTTTAATGCAGTATGTGGTTAATTTATTTTGTGTGATTCGTAGAACTGATAGTTCTGAAATCTCACACTTCGTTCTTTGATTCTCTGCATTTCAAATTCATGCACCAGTCTTTGTATCTTTGGTTATGGCAAGAAAATTCCTAAAAGCAATTACAACAGAATCTACTTTTCTTTATCTTTTCTTTTTCTTTCTGATTCCCGAATTGAATAACTCCTTAAAAGGGAAAGTTTTTAGGAGAAACTCAACCCCCGTTGATCATGTCTGTCCTATGACTGTCAGGGGTTACTTCGCAATGTAAAAACAAAAGAAAGAAAAAGAAAACATCTTTAAAAGTTTTAAACTTGGAATGGAATAAAATATCTTTTAATACTGTACAAGTGACGACTCAATATTTTTGTGAGTCAACACTTGAAAGAAAATAGAAATTAATAAAAAATTTAAAACAAAATCCTTGCTGAAAATTCACTTTTTTCTTATTGTAGACAATAAATATTCTAAATGATAAAGGTTTCGTGACTGGAATTATGTTGTGCTGTGTACAGAAAAAAAGTTCGAGGCACCTTTAATAAAGCAACAAAACTGTTTTGTGAAAATGAAAGATTTCAAAGGAAATTCAATTTGATGTGAATTCATGTTCGCATTCGTTCTAGAAATCAAAATTTTCATGAAAAAAATTCGATCCACAATCAGGAAATTCTGAAATTTGTTAAAAGGGTTTTTTCTTCCTCCAAAGATTTGAACGATTGCTTGACGAAAAATTTCTTCACTGAATTTAAAAGATGAAACGATTTTTGACGCTCACTGGTGAAAAATTAAGCATAAAGAATTTTTAATAAAATATCTGACAAAAGAAAATCTTATTCGATTGTGTGAAAAGCTCAGATCTACCACTGTAGATCTGCAATAAAAGAATCTTTATCAAAAAATCTTTTTTATTCGTTTTTTTTTGCAAGCCGTTGTCGGCTATCTTTCAGATTTCATGTTCCTCAAAAAAGTCTTTTTTTTTCTTCAAGTAAAAGAAAAAAACAGGAATGGAATTCGTTTCGGTGCTAATGTCACTCGGAAATTTTATTGGCCAGATAAAATGTTCGGCTGCTATTTACATTTCGACATTTATGGATTCCAACTTCATTACAGCGACTGAGAAAGATGACTTTGCAAAAACAAAATTTGATCGAAAAATGATCCGAAACTTGATCTCATCTACACGAAGAGTTTGAACGAGACCACGAAATGTTGTCCACGTAATTACATCGATGAAATTGGATATTAAAAGTGAAAAAATAATTTTTTCCCC
>LR039449.1:53141-64224 GCA_900607525.1 Apocyclops royi
TTCATTTAATAAATAGATGCCAGTTTAAGCTTTCCGGTTTTTATGGAGGGATTAAAAATGATTAAAAGAATGATATTTTTTCATTGTCATCCAGATGTTAAGAAATCGATGATCGTTTTGCGCCCAGACAAACTTCACCGACACCGACGGTCAGGAGTGCTCGCTGAGAGAATTTAGTAGAAGAAAAAATTTCGAAGCAGGATATGTGAATTCAAGACTTGAAAAAAAATAAAAAAGACTCAAAGAAATTTTTATTCAAGTGAAGCAATGCAACACGTTCTCTGGTTGAAACTTTATCATTCAACGAAATTTCAAACTGAAGTTGAAATTGACCCACTTTGTGAACAACTGATCACTGGAGTAAAAATACAGCTTCCATAACAGGTGAGATTAGATCAAATCCTTTGTCAGTTAAATCACAATAGACATTAGTTAGACTTCAGGTTAAAATATTAAATAGATTTTTCAACCTTTATTTTCGATTTCAAAATAATCATTTACACAGTGGTCGATGTGTTTGTAATCTGATATGAGCAAAGCTATGTACACAGAACACACAAGGAAGGGCAATAAATTCAAGTGGAACAGAAATCTCTAATTAATCCCTTTGTTAACAATCGTAATAAAAGAATCTTTGAAAAATCGACGCTACCTAGCCGTTGTTGGTGCTACAAATCCACTAGATAAAATTTACAACTTGAAATTCCGACATAACCTCTATAATCTCATTTCTGAAATTTAGTTTACGTAATGACGGTGCTAATCAAAATATTTTCATTACATCGTAGAGAATACATTTGTCAGATTTTGAAGTCAGTGTCTTTAATTGACAGAAGATCTGTCACAAATACGTTGGTTGCAAATTTTTTTTTAGTAGAGGATTGATTTTGTTTTTTTCGTTTAATCATCGGCGGTAGTTGTAAGTGGATCACGATTTTTAGTCAAATTTTAACGGAATTTGTCGATCCGATCAAATTTGTGATCTTATTATCAAACAATGAAAAGACATCGTGTGTGGGATTTCAATTTAATAAAAATTCTAATTCGTGTTCCCGCTTACCGTTTTTTTTTCTACAAAATATTATCTGAACATATGAAGGGAGGCATCGAAAATATTTTATGCGATTCATCGCTCCATTAATGCCGAATGGACATTCAAATAAACCTTTAACCTTTTGCAAGAACAATTTGGGCAAAATAATAGAGAGTCGAAACTTGTTTTGGCTTCAGTTTCAGGTCAGCCATAGATTTTTAAAAACACACACGAGATTTTTTATCACCTCGACTGATCTCGAATCTAACGTTTGAGCAAAAACGTTTTATAATCTAACTTAAAACTAAAACCACAGTACCTGTAGCTTAGCTGAATGTCAACAACTAAATAAAAACAATTTTATTCTTCCATGAAAAACTTTTTTAAGGTTTTAGATTGAATTTGCTAGATTGTCTGTTGTCCTATAGATAAGATTTGGCGTTTTTCTTCCATCAAGTTTTTTTATGTAAGCTAAACGTTTAAGATTCCTCGCTTCATGTATGATCATTCACAAAAGGTCTTTGACATTTCTCTCATCGAAAAACTTCCACATCAAAAACTTCAATTGATCCTTCACGTCACGAACACACAACGATTTGCTTGTTAAGTTGCTTTGAAAATTCCCAAACTTTTTATTGTTTGCCAATTAAGATTCAGTGGAGATTTTATTGAACAAATTTTGAAGCATTTTTCATAATTTTGAAAAAAAAAAATTTCTACTAGTTTAGAAAAAATATTTTTTTTAGAATTTGGGCCGGTTGATTGGTCGTTCATTTTAGCTCTCAGCAATTCAGCAGATGAAAATATTTTAATGGTCAAATGGCTCCAACACGTTAGAGGTCCTTACCTTGGAGCGATTCTAATGCCTCGGATTCGATTTCTTATGAAAATAGGTTTCATTACAAAATTGATTCAATTCTAAGTTGATCCTGAATTACAGAATAGCGATATTATTTTTGAAGATAATGATGTTAATTGATTGCTAGGTATTTATTTAGCAGACCCTTTAAAATTCTAATAATGAAAAAGTATTGTAACGCGAATTTTTACCATACTTGCCTCAGTTTTTATCTTGGCAGGAAATAGGTGGAGTTGTGAAGTGTTCAAATATTTGTTGCTCGATTTTTTTTACTTCAACCTTGAGAATTTCTTCAGACTGATACTTGGAATCTTTTCAATCAGTTTAAAGATAAATAGATGATTCTCAGATGAAAAAATGTTCGATAGTAGGTATATATGCATAAAACGTTGTTGTGTGGTATCTAAAAAAAATCTTACAGATAGAAAAAAATTTTTAACAAAAATAATCATGAAAGAATAACAGGTGCTCAACAACTCTTACGGAAAATGTCAGAGTTGACAAATTGCTTTAAAAAAACGACCAAACGAATAAGATTTCATGAACATAAACTTCGGATCGTAATTTTTTGATCGGGTTTTGAGATCGAACTTGAGTTATAGTTTTTATGGATGGAGATTGTCAGTTAATGTTCTGAAGAAGAAACATTTGCTCTCCCATGAAGCGAACTTCGAGCAGAGGTCAGATCTTTCTTCACCCTTCGAAACATTTATTTTTCCACTTGAATTTCATTCAGTATTCGCCCATATTTTGATTGTCACAATCCTCTCTATCAAAGACTTTGAATGTAGATTCGATACTAAAGATTTAATCTCTGATCTCGTTTCGTCAAAATTTGAATTTGACATTCTCCTAATTTTCTTTGGAAAATCAGTTATCTCCTGGTTTTCGAAGAAATGAGATTTCGATCATCGAAGCCCCATATTCAGATGTGTTCCAGATGTGGCAATGGTTCTCACGAAGAAGCAACACGTATCCACCTCTTGCAAAAACATTCGAAAATCTCTCTCGTAATCAACTTAAAAAAATAAAAGTTGTCAATGAACTAACAAAGAGGCAAAAAAGTTGAAAACAAGAGCATAGAAGAACAGAAAAGACTTTTGTAGAATAGGGCGTGGTCTCTTCTAATGAAAGTAAAGATTTGGATGTAAAACGAGAAGAAGACGTTTAAAGAAGTTCAATACCGAGTTGGACACTATCATCAAATTTCATGCTCGCTAGAGTTCAAAACTCAGTCGATTCTCAGCTGTTAAACGTCATCAAATATTTTAGTCAAGATTTATGACGTCATTACAGAATCGAGCCTCGGCGATTTTTTTTGACCAAATGTATTTCGTATGTGCGATTTGCTTTTCTTGAAAATAGGATTCAGTCATTTTTTTCATCTCAAAGTAAGACACCTTTGAAGTGAGCCGACATTTGACGAGAGAACTTTAAAATGACGTCACTGTTTCTAAATTTACATTAAGAACAAAAGATATTTAGGTAAGTCGACAACTGGTAGTCAAAGTAAGTATAAAGAAAGTTTAATCTAAAAAATAATAAATTTATTCTTTAAGTTTTCTTAACATCTTGAACATTGTTAAAGATTTTTAAAAATGATGACTTTCAGCTGAAGTGACATTTTTGGCCTCGGGGCTTTCCCGGGTGGACGATCAGATTTCAGCCGAAATCGAATTTTGCTTTGCTCTTGAAATATAAACCTCCACAGAAAATTCAACTCAAGATAAATTTAAGATTAGAGATATAAAAAACCCTTGACTCTAATACTTATTATCCCATCAATAGATTTTTTAACATTTTTGGCTCTTTTTAAAATTTCTGGAGCACCAATATGCAAATGTTGTCTTCAGCTGGTGTTGTAAAAAATCTGATCTTTATGAGGGTCCATAACAATTTACTTTTTTTTTGTCTCGAATTTTTACGATGTTGCAAATGGACTTTTTTCTTAAACGCTGCAACCTTTTTTGGAATTGTGTTTCATCAACCCATTCTGGACAGGCCGTTAACTGAAAAGTTATTATTTTATAATCAATGTTATTTAACAAAAAAAATTATTTTAAAATGCTCAAAAAAAGATTTTCTGGCTAAGAATTCCAAGTTGGCCATTTTCGGAGGAAAAAATTTAGATCCACACCCACACTCAAAATTTTCATTTTTTTTTTTCGTCAAAATTTGTTGAAAAGTGCTACCTTATAAAAATTAATTGCCTTTTGTGACGTGGTCAGCAAAATGGAATCAAAATAAATCTTGGAGATTGAATCAATTTTGATTTCATACAATTTGAAAAACAAAAATATTTCTTTAAAGTGGATACTGCAACTTAATCTGAAACAGGTCCAAAGTTTGAATTAAATGCAATCTTTTTCAACCGAATAAAAAAACCAAGAAATATTTTCAAACCTCATTTCACATATTCTATGTAGGGAAGAAGTGGATCAATGAAACATTTTTTTAGCGACTCATCGTTCTAGATTAGGGGACGAATCGAGTTCATTTTATTTCGAGTCGTTGCAACTCCCAGACGATGATTTTCATTTTTTATTTTCAAAAATGCTTCTGCTTGTTATCTCAAAACCATAAATTTGATTTTTTTTTTAAACTAGTACACAGGCGTCTCGTTGTCGTCAAAAATGACGGAGGAATTTGGAAACCTTTAATAACGGAAGTTTGATATTGGAAGATGAAAATGTTACGCCTCCTCCCGCATTTGAATTGTTTCTAGTTAGCATCCTGACCAGAATCGAAATTTTCTAAAATTTAATTTGTTTTGTGTTCATAAAATTATTTTTAAATTCTTCACTAGTGGATGATTAAATGTGAAATCAAAATTTCGACTATCGACTCTACTCTGCTGGGACGTAGATAAAAATCTTTTGCCACGAAAACAACTTCTCCAAGATCGAAATTAATTGTCGAGATCTGCATTCATGTATGTAGTTAACAGCAACGTCCTAGATAATTCAAATAAAGACTCGATTTTTTATTAGAACTTGACTCTTTCTTTTCATCTAAATCTAAAGTTGGTAAAGTAAGATATTTCTTACTCGTCATTTTTTGGTAAACATTTTACATAGACGATCTATAAATAGAGAGAAAATCATTTTGTAATTATCATTCGATTCGTGTAAATATTTGTGAAACGATCTTTCCTTCTTCAAATTGGCAACATTTTTGTCAGTTTGGGTCCAACACTAAAAATAACTTTTAAGAATCTCCTGCTGCGAAGTTTTTCACTTTTCATAATTTTTTTTTTTCAGAGACTTCGTGAAGATTCAATCTTTTGAGTCTACCTGTTTATCTTCAAGATTTCAATATCTGATAACGACCCATAGAAGGAGAGAGAGAGACAAACAAAACCAACATAATTGGTTTTGAGTGATTTAAAGAAATAACCACAGTCAACAGAGAAAAATCCATCAAGAAGTGACCAACCAAAAAGAATTGGTTTTATTACTGCGAGTGAGCGCGTAATGGGTCTGCTCTGTGGACTCGCTGCCACACCCTCTGTCCCCTCCTGCAGTAATCCTCTACCCCCGCCCCCTTCTGTGACAGAAGCAACAGTTCAACCCTTCGAAACGTCGACAGTTAGCAGCGATGCCTCGAACATAACAACAGCGGACGATAGTGTTGCAACAAGTTTACTTCAAAGAGCTTTTCGAAAGTACTCCAACAACAATTCTGGTGAAAAACGCGAAATGGCAGGTGAAGGCATCATGGACATTTTAAGTGGGACTAAAAATTCTCCGCCGTTAACGATAAAACGTGGTGGTCACTTGACAAAGCATTGGCAAGAGTTTATCGATAGAGAACAATCAAGTGTTGATCATCTGATCAAGGACAGTTTCGCGGCTTTTTGTCAACATTTAAGTGCAGACGAGTCGAAAGATAATTGTCGACCGAGCATGAACAGTCTTCCCAGAGCTTCGAAATTATTCTCAGCAAAAAATCTTCATCTTAATGGCAATCATTGTGGAACTTTGCCAAGAGCTCCGTCAAAATTTGATCCAAGTTCGTTCTTAACTTCAAGCCAAGTTGCCAAAGGAATTGAAGAACTGGAAATGCTTTATGCGCCGATGAAGAATTTGTCAGCACCGTTGCCAAATGCGTATAAATACTCGGGCAATCGAATGCCGGAACCTCACCCGTTGAAAGACTGGAAGGCTGATCTACAAATAGTTGAAGATTCAGATCTTAGGAGAAGTTGTGACGATGACCAGGTAAAATTTAAAAAAGTTCTCATTGCATACATTTAATGTTGATTGATTTTTGAAATGTGACTATACGCTAGCAAAACGTCTCTGGATAAAATGAAGAAAAGAGAGATTAGAAGACAAGAAAGTGATTGAAAAACTTTTTTTTTTCATTTTGTAGGCCTCTGAAATTTGCAGCGTCATTGCCGATATCCCTCCGGCCCTGGCCCCAGTGCAATCTCACGCCCTGCTCGAGGAAAGTCTGGGCCACCAAATCCCAATTTCGCCGCTTCCGAGAACCCCAATGCGAAGACCAAAGTTCTCAGGTTTAGATTTGTCGAAGGGTGGACCCCCACTACCTCCACGAAGAACTTCTTCAAAACTTTCACTATTCACCTCGCAGAGAGCAAACCAGATTACTCTAGGCCGAGACAATTCTGCAATTTACGCCAATGCCCTGCCCAATAGGACCAGCCTAATGTCCACAGGGTCATCCGAGGGGAGCTCTTCGTCTTCCGGCGCAAGTGTTCCCTGCTTTGAAACATCAGAAGTGCCCCCCACGCCACTCACTCCTAATTCTGAGAGAGAAGTATTTTCTTGGTCAAATATTACGGTTTGGAGCGCATCTCCGAGTCCGAGCGAGGAGCACAGGAGCGTCAGTCAGATAGGAATCGCTCCGGAATCGGAAGAAAGTTGTAACAACAGTTCATTCAGCTCGGAGAAGTACATCAAAATGTTGCCGCGGTCCAACGTGTTTCCCACGTCGAACCCCAACGACCGCGAGTCCCACTACATGAACGTATTGTACGAAGCGCTTCAACGTCAAGGTGGAAGTGGGTCAGTGGAGAATGCGATTTCACCATATATTGCCATCCAGAAAAAAGTCAGTAATGTCAAAAATTTGCGTCACGCCAACGTGGACACAATTTCCGCCGTATACGCTTCCCCGGATGAAGGGAAGTGCAGCCGACGTTTGTCGAGCAGGGGATCAAAAACTCGAACGAGATCATCTTCGGCTACGTCGTCATCTTCAAGCACCAAAGCCGTGGCTCAGTTTCGTGAACTCATGAGAGAAGTTGAACGGAAAAGACTTTACAGAGTGGGACTCAACATTTTCAACTCGAAACCAGAGCTCGGTATCGAATATCTAGCTAGCAATCAGTTTTTGGAGCTGTCACCACCCTCTGTGGCGAAATTTTTTCACCAAAATGAAGTCGGTCTCAGCAAAGAAAAAATTGGCGAGTATTTGGGAAATCTCCAGAGTGCTTTCGCGATGAAAGTTCTTTCGTTTTTTCTGCAAGAATTTAATTTCTCGGGTGAGAGGATCGACAAGTCTCTGAGAAAACTTCTCGAGCGAGTTCGAGTTCCGGGTGAGGCTCAAAAAATTGAGAGGATCATGGAAGAGTTCGGCAAGCGATATGCAAAGTGCAATCCCGCATTTGTGTCGAAACTGAAATCTGCAGAATCGATTGTCACACTTTCGTTTGCCATCATACTTCTTAATACGGACTTGCACACGCCAAACTTGAAAGTCGAGAAGCGAATGACCATAGATGATTTTCTCAACAACTTGAAAGGAGTCGACAGTGGTCGAGATTTCGACCAAAAGCTTCTTAAAAGTATATACCGAGGCATTAAAAAACGGGAATTCGTTGGCGGTGTCGACCACACGGCTCAAGTTCATCAGTTACAATTGGCCTTGCAACAGGGGACATCTGGCAGCAATGGCAGCGATAAGAAGCCTCCAATTCAATTGACGGAACATCATCGAAGACTCGTCTGCTTGTGTCGTCTCTACGAAGTTACAGACATCAACTCAAAAAAGATTCCTTCTGCTGGTGCTCACCAACGCGATATTTTACTTTTCAATGATTTGATTCTTGTCTCTAAAGCTTCCGCGAATGGAAAGAACTCGGCCAGCCCCGTCTATTCCTACCGCAACAGCTTCTACCTTGCAGGCCTCGAAGTTACTTTGTTCCATACACCTGTCTATCACTTTGGCATACAGCTGAGTCGTAAAACTGACGGAGCTGTTCTGCTTACCTTGAACGCAGGATCCGAGCATGACCGCTACAAGTTTGTGATGGACCTTCAGGAGTCGATTTTTGAAATGGATCAGATGGAAGTTGCAATGAGCCAGTTGTCGAGATGAAATAAAATCAATTATAAAGTCATTGAATAATCTACGTCTCATCTAAGACATTATTAACGAAAATAAAATTCTTTAATCTGTAAAATAAATCTCTTTTTTTAATTACAACAGGTTCTGGTCTGACAAGACTGCAACAAAAAACTAGACAAGTTATTCAAATCACAAAAAAAAATTTTTTAAAAAAAACATTGCTGGTCTTGTGTATGGAGGTCGGGACAGAATGGCATTCCAAATGAGGCGAATTGAATTGGTCATCTGAAACTGTTAGGAATGCAGCGAGCTCGTACGAACCGAGTCGAGTTGAAGTTAACCGATATAAGAAATAGATACCTGTTGGATCTATCTCGAACTCGATACCGATTGGTTTTTCAAGAATACCTTTTGCTTTTAAACTTTTCAGTCGAGTTCCGAGCTTTGAGCCCTGTTTGAATTTTGATCTTGCAACAAACAGTCTTCTTTAAAATCAGCATTGGAAAATTTTAGTCCAAAATTACGAGAATTGTTATATAGCTTATAAAAAGTTTTATTTAACTTTTCCTGCATGAAAATTTTAATAACTATCGTTATTTTTCCAGTTTAACTTGTTCTAATATTTGGAGATTAGCAGCAATTTAATGTTGACAGAAATTTCACGAAATATGAACCCGAAAAAATGCTTGTATCAGATAATGTCGATTTGACAATAAATCAGGAGATAAGATACCTAACTACCTAGGTTATTAGATTTGTGTCGTTAACGGAAAAAATATAAAACAAGAGATGGTCAACTTTCCTCTCGATTACATATTTGACCTAACTTTTTCAACCATCTTTTGAGTCGTCTACACCGTTCATTGTGAACAAGTAGTCGTCAACTCGTCAAGGTCGCCTCTTATCTTTTCGGGAAACAGAATTTAGGTAAGTGTAAATGAAATTCTTCAATTGGTCAGTCAACAGGTCATCAATCGTTTCATGTTTCCTTTTTTAGGTAGGTTTTATCCATTCACTACGTATCGAATTCAAGTCAAAGTTTTTTGACGACGTGTGTTGTCTATGGACAACTTAAAGCTTAAACTTTATGACTAATATAACGAATGTCATACGCCATTTCTTTTGAAGAAAGTAAGACTTTACCCCTGTGATTGTTTTGTAGGTGCAATTGGTTTTCGACAAATTTGATGACCGTAATTCTGTGCTCGTGAACATTTCACTTTAATATGAAATTCCGATGAAGGTTTTTTATACAATGTAAACCAAGAAATTATGAGTTAGAAAACTGGCCGTCAGGCATCCGAAAGGTTATGTAAAAATCAGTTTCATCCATCTGTTGAAGGTATCCAGCCTTTATCACTTGATGAAATCAAACCCCTTTTCTCGACATAACAAGATTTTCTTGGGCCAGGGTTTTTGATTGTCATCGTGTATCAAGATAAAATGAAAAGATGAGGAATTTTTTGAAATGACATCAGGTGTCACTTGCATTTGGACAAAGGAATGTTTTGATCCACTTAGGTACCATCGAAGCACCATTCTTCAACATCAGTGTGTAGAAGATGCCTTTGCAACGGGATCATATCGCAAACAAAGTTATGAGACTATGTCTTTAAGTCTAAGTAGTTCCTCTTCGGCATCCATGTGATGATAGACTTTAATCAATACAAATTATTGAACTTTAATTTTATAATTTGCGATTGCGTACGCCATGTCTGAAAATAATTTGCGGCACTTTTATGAACATTAAATCTATTTGGTCCAAATTTCTGGCACTCCTGGCGATGTAGGTTTTTCAGTTTCTCTTCAAAAACGATTTTCGTTCGAGAAGAACTTCACGAAGGAATGCCATTATGCTAAATCTCTGCTCTCGTTTCATGCAGAACAACAATGAAGAAAAAAAATCACCTTTGGAGAAATTTCCATCGACACTCGAGAAGTTCACAGCGACCCAGCGATCAGTGTTGCCAGAAATAACATCAAAATTCCACGGAAAAAAACATAAAATTGTCTGCTGATAACGTCTCTATGTGACTGATTCTCTCTCATTGTTTTAGTTTCTGGGAATTCCACCAAATCTGGCAACACTTCCAGAGATCATAAACATCAACATTTTTAGGATTATTAAACATACATCACGACATTTTAATTCTTTTCGGATAAAAGTCATTCCAACTTTTTTTCAATCTAAAAATCTAATTACACATTTACATAATAGCTTGAAAACTGAAGCTTGAAGTAATCGCGATTAGTTAATCCTTTTTGTGCGAACTTTTAGGTAAAAACATTCTCTCAAAGCTTAAGTATCATAAAGTTATATCTTATTTGTCAAGATAATTTTTAATCAGAGAATTTTGTTGATATTTTTCAAAGCATGATAATTAACATGAAGTTAACACTAATCGATCATCATTTTAACAAAGGTATTTTTTTTTTTTTTTGACCTCATCACTTTTTTTCCGACTTAACGACATTGGTTCCGAATGTCATTATTGCTACCAAGTCGATGTTAAAGAAATAGAAAATCGAGTTGGAATGGTTTCAGGGGTCGCCCGCCTCATTTTAGTCGAACCTCGAGGCTAACTTGCGCCGAGAAGAATTTTTGACATAGAGTCGACTTCTTTGAAACTGCTAAGAAATTCATGTCATGTCCATTCTATTTTTACATTTTAATGTGCATACTATTTTTTCTTGAGGTGTTGATGAAAACTTTTCTATTAATGACTCTATTTTAAATATTTGTCATCTAATGGTCGATAATAATGCCGATGTTCAAGTGTGGATAAAAATCTGAATGAAATGTTCGACACCAATGCAATTAATGCACGAACCATTATGATGTATAACCTATTTCAAATGTTTATCTCAAAACATTG
>LR039466.1:3665-25544 GCA_900607525.1 Apocyclops royi
GGTAAAATTTTTTTTTTTCAATTTTCCCGCCTTCAGTGTTATTCACTTCGAAACGGCATATACCTACTTCAAGGATTAAACTTTAATTCCGTTTCCAATTTTCAACGTTTTACTTTTCTATGATTTTCATTTTACATTTGCCATTTTCAAAGTAAAGAAAGTTTATTTCTGACGCTAATTTTGTTTTTAAAGCTCGGTGTTATGCAAAATAAAATTGATGATCATTTTTTAGCGCATCCGTGTGTCAAAAATGATTCTCTGTTGTAAAGCATCATGATTATCAGTTACATAAATTGATTCAAAAAGGAACTTTAACCATGACTATATTTAACAAACTAAATATTTACATATTACTTGAATAACAATCGGAAGAAGATTTGAAATATAGAAACATCGAAAAAAAAACCGTGCGTAGGTTATGTTAGTTTTGGTAAAGGTAAATATTCAAATAGCATTGGAACGCGCTCAGATTTTTCGGTCTCGTGTAGGGTTCGGTCTTTGATATTCGCGCTCAAGTCATGCTCGAGAATTTGAAACGATACCTGATATACAGGGCGGAGCATATAATTTTACTTTTAACGATATATAATGTTGGTGTTTGTCTTTCTCTTTATGAGACCCTTGAAATTCGGGTTTCCTTGATATACTCGACTCGCATGATCTCGATTTCAGCTCGGGACGCCGCGAAACTTGTTCGATAAAAACTTGATCAACAACAACATACCGTTTCATAGACACAAATATTTTTAGGTTAGGTTAGGTAGTTCATGTTTTTTTCTAAGGTCAGATTAGGTTAGGTTAGGGTTAGGTTAGGGATCAAGTATCGCGGCGCCAATGCATGGCCATCGGTTTTGACTTTTCCTGTGGAAAATCAATATAAATTAACGAAAAATCAATTCATTAAATTGTTTATCCTCAACTAGTGATCCATTTTTTGAGGAAACCCTTTTGTCATGAGTTGAAAAGTATTTTTTGATTATTGAACTTCACTTGATTGAAGAAATGTAGCAGGAAATATGAAATCAAAACTATTCAGTAATAATCTTTTTGACTTTGATCATCACAAAACATAAAATGGATTTTTTTCAAATCTGAGAAATATTCTGATTTGAGGTATTTAAAAGATACCATTGAAATAAACGCTTATGTCCCTTAAAAAATCTGCTAAATCTGGTGAAATTAGTCATTACTATTTAAAAAAATTATTTGGTGATATTTTTTTTGTATTCAAAAGTTTTATTTAATCAGAAACATTTCTACAGTTATGAGGATAATAAATAATGAATAAATGTCATGTCTTTTTTGTTCAGTTTTACCTTTTTAAAGTATTTTTAAAGTAAATTCTAGCACTACTGGCAGTGTTGCCAGAAACGTCGTCAGAAATTCCCCAAAAATCTGAGCAAAACATTGCTTATTCTTTTTCAAGTCCCTTTTAGATGCAAAAGATCAGAGTTCCTATTTTAGGAAATTTCCCCAAATCTGGCAACACTGAGTGGTATTTGTTTTGTTGTTGTTACAGGCAAATGCCGTGGTACTCGACTTCACACGCTGAAGGCGGGATGGAGGTTGCCGTGCATTGCAGGGTCGTCAATCGGAGGAATAGGAATGGCGTTAGGGAGATCAGAATCAACAAGAGGAACCGAGTCAATGGACCGGGAAGCGCGGGCACAGCTGTTGTCAGGTTAGCAAATCAGTCACAGTTAGTGATGGGTTCGGGCATAGGGCTCTTTACTAAATAAACCTAAAGCCGAGCTTAATCAAGCCTGATTTTATCAAGAAAGCCTGATGAGTCAAAATTTTGAGGAACTTTTGGAGGGAAAGAAAAACAGAAAAAAGTATAGCTACAGAAAATAATTAAAACAGATTTTTAATGGGCACGAGCTCGGCCCGTAAGCTATTTCAAAAGTCCGAGCCTCGCCCGACCTTGAACATCAAAACTCGAGCCCGAAAAATTCCGGCCCGTCCCAACGCTAGTTACACAGTTCAAGTTCACACTATGTTTTTGAAATTCTCCATTGTTTACTTAAGAAAACTAAGTAGCATAGTGACTTTAATGATTGCAAATCATTTCAGAATTGACAACAACAACGTTAGCGTATTTGGCCCCGCCAGCATCGCCCAGCGACTTGTCTACGCTGCCGCAGCTGCAGCGGCAGCTGCGCCAAGGGTGAGAACCGTTTTTTCCTTTTTATGGTCCGTTATAAAGTACCATACATGAACGGACCACTTTAGTGGCACGCCAATAATTACGATACAATTTAAGAAATGTTTTCCTCATATGAATTGGCAAATTTGGGGAAAAACAAACTTCCACTTTTGACACAACTGCTCCGAAAGGATGTGTTGTCTATTTGCTAACTTCTCCACGAGGGTTATCAAAACCACGAAGACGAAACAAACTTCAAGTTTTCTTACAATAGACTTTCTTCAGTAATGGCTCTACTCATTTAGTTCCACAACATTTATAAAATATCTTGTTTCTCACTTGAAGAAAATAATGAGTGACTTGTTTTCCCTGAAAAAGAAAAATAATTAAACGAATCGAATTAGAAATTTTGAGTGCTTCGTATTACAATGCAGAAAAAACGACCTCTGAATACAGAACAAATAGATCTCACTGGCTTGGATGAGAAAAAGGAACTTTCTTTAATTCTCAACATCAGATAAATAAAAAAAATTATTCCGAAATTCTATTACTTCCTTGTTTAATTTCAAAGCCAAATTAAATTAATATTCTCATGAAGCCATTGGTTTGAGTGAATAGCTTCGACAGTGGTCGAATATAAATTGGTCTCATTTAATTTGTCACAAAATATATCAACTTCAACGTTTGTTGGTAAATAAATAAACTTTTTAATTTTGAACATTCAGCTAGCCACTCCGCCAGCCTCCAAGTGACCCCTCCGTTTACTCTGACAAATTGACATTTCAACATTTTGAGTGGGTGCCATGTGGGAATTTCGACAAATTTTCGGGTTAAAAATTGGGAATAAATGCTTCTGTCAAGAATGTTATATTTTTCAATTTGAAATAAAATAACGACAGGACTTTTGATCAACCCATTTTCAAAGATTGGATAACAAAGCGTGAAATACATACTAGTTCAGATTTGAGCAACAATTGAAAATTTTTTTTCCGTAGGACAGCAAATTGAAGATAGATCGGGTATGACTTCACTTATTCATTTCGTCTCGAGTCTAAGGCACATTTTCGTCGAACCCTAAACTCAAGCTGAAATGAATGCTGTACAGTGTTGCCAGATTTGATCGGAACTACTATTTTGAACCTACACAGTTTTTGTTAGTTTTTGGTAATATTTTGATGACATTTCTGGCAACACTGAGTATTGTATTTGTGTGGTCCTTGAATGAATCCCACCAATTAGGACAGGAGATGATGGGTGGTTTAGTCTTTACATGTTCCAAGCTTTCGTGAGGAAATATTTTGGAAAAGTCACCTGAACAGCATTGGAACAAAGTCTTGGTTTGAAAATTGAATTGATCTGATTTATTTCTTCATCATAGCATGTTTTGAATGGGTCTAATTTGGATCTGCCGTGGCTCTAATCTACCGACATTTGTGAGAGTGTAATTTTCAAAAAAGTAAAATATAAACTAACCTAATCTGATTTTAAATGTCCTGCTAGCACCGGCGGGACTACGGGACAGGTGCTTTTAACTTTTTTGATCCCTGAGAGTCCACCTGATTGGGGTTGGCAGTCACGGTAATTCAAAATTCTTTACTTCATGTGATACCACTCCATTCTATGAATGGCTTTTGATATAATTGACTTCAAGGAGACCATGGTTTTGGATGCTAGTTGAGGTCTATGGCTTAACTCACTTGTTTAGAAGTGTTGAATAGATCTCTATTTGGGCACTGCTGCCAGAGTTGTAACTTAAATTAGAACAGAAATTAAAAAAATAGTTTTGAGTTTAAATTTTGCACTGCTGCCAGAAAAGTCGTCAAAATTTCCCCAAAATCTAAATAAAACATTGCATGCACTATCATAATTACCCTTTAGACACAAACTTTTACATTTTCGAATGTTGGGAATTTCCCCAGATCTGGCAACATAAACTCACTCGTTTAAAAAAGTTGAATAGGTAGATCTCTATTTGGGCAGTGCTACCAGAATTGTTGTTTAAATTTAGGCAAAAATGAAAAAAACAGTTTCGAGTTTAAATTTTAGAGAAATTCTGCCTATTCTTTCACTGCAGACCAAAAACATTTTTCACGAAAAACTTCGAATCTGTTGCTCCATTTTCCCAACATCTCAGACTTGTTTAAAAGAAATTACATTTGTATCGAACAGGTGATGGGTTAAATAAAATCTAAAATTCTGAGTTAACGTCTGGTTAGATATGCAAAAAAAAAAACAATTAATGGTTTGCCACTGATGACGTGACAACAACACTTTTTTTTTCAAAAATATTTTGCCAGACATCATTGAAATGAAATGAAAGAAATAGGTATCTGCAAAGAATTTTCCCTGGACAGATTTTGTTTTTTTTAGAATTTGGTGGAATTTAGATGTCATTTCTAGCATCACTGTGCTCCAAAAAGACTTATGTTTAATCTTAGTTGGCATATCCATTAAGTTATTTGTGCAAAATGAATTCTAATTTGAATTTCTCTCATACCCTTGCATGCAGACATTGTTTCTAATGAACTAGATCGTGGTGCCAGATCTGGTGAAATTCCCTGAAAATACCCAAAGCTTGAAATGACCGGGTTTTGATGACTGTAAAATTTAAAGCCGAGTCGAGTCGAGTCAAAGAAGAAAATATAAAACTATGGAATTTCTCGTATTACAAAAAAGGAATGTTGACCACGAGACAGGCATTCGATAATCTTACAGTGATGACTTCTTAAGCACCATTTTCTCGTTTTTGACCGGAGAGGTTTCTAATGGTGGCATCATACATTGTGACAGAAAAAAAATTCAGACCTACGTACCTTTATTTAATTTCACAAATTTATTCTCTTCTAGGTAATCATCTCTCCTGGTATAAGTTAGAATAACAGCATTACAGCCATCGAAACATAAAATACACTAAATTATTCAAACTTAGATCTTCATGATACAAAAGCATTTCAAAGATCAAAAGAGATTTTTATTCTTTTCAATAGACTTCATCTGGGAGTGATACACCAGACGATGCGACCACCCAGGCCGTGGCCAACGCATTCTTGAAGTCCGTCGGCGACCACCCGGTCAACAAGTCGACGGACGAAGAGGAAGTGTCCGTTGAAGACGATGATGAGACTCCACAGGTATTACGGGTGTTTCAAAAGGGGAGTTTTCATACTTTCGCGGTGTCAAAGTGTCATACTGGGTGTTCTTGTCCCCTGTGAAGGAGTAGGTGTTGAGTCGGATGCCCTTGGCAGTGGTAAGTGCCGTGCTCATAATAGTTATAGGTTAGACAGGCTGTTCAGTGTTTTAAAGCTAAAAATAAAATTTGTTTTTTTAATTAATAACAACATGACACTTCGACAATACTCAAAATCGATTATCTGAAATATAACCGTTTCAAATATCCTGCTGATTACAGGCTGCCAGAAATAAAATGTTGAGCAAAAATTTTTTAGGATTTTATTTTATAGATATGAAATTATTGGTTTTGTTTATTGGCAGAATATGAAACCAGAATAGGTCATTTGAGTTAAAAAATAATTTAATGATTGGTGGAATTTCGATAAAGTTTTTGGTGGCGCAGTGCACTTTTGTCGAATGAATATTTTTTGTACTTTTAAATTTTCTTTCATTCGAGTGCGTTTTCGCTACTATGGACCAAGTAAAAAAATCACAAATAAAAAAAATATGAACATTCTCACCTGTATAGGTAAATGCCAAGCTTTTTATCGATGGGAAAGAAGTGGAAGGTCTGTTTCCAATCGACCCTGATGCTCCAATGTTGGACGGCGCCAACATCGTCTTCGCAAACGGAGGATCGAGTCTCAGTGAAGATGAAGAAGAGGAACTAGTGGACACATTTCAAGGTGGAGAGATTTCATGACATCGTGATGTAAAATTGTCGAAATTAAAATGTCCCATCACAATGTTTTATAGTGGACGAAACATTGTAAAAGTTATTGTACTATGAATGCAAAGAGAAAGTTTTAAGGTTTCGAAGAAAAAAAAACCTCAAATGAAAATAAGAATGTATTTTGTTTTTTGTGCAGATTTAAAATTGTTTTCAATCAACTAGAGAATACTTTAAGTCAATTTTCAAGCTAAAAAACTTTTTGACTTTAAGTGAATTAATCTATTTCGTTCGTTTTCATAAAATCAGAAGACGACGAAACGGAACCAGAAGTCTTTCTCGTCGCTGAGCGGCCGACCACCTTCCAACATCGGCGAACGAGCTGGATCAACCGTCGCTTCAGCACTTGCAGTCAGAAACGGAAACGAAGACTGGAGAGTGCGATGTCGCTCCAAACACATCCCGAGATTTCTCAGTTGTCCGTGACTTCTTTCTGTGGCAAGGAGCAAGAGAACGCAGCGGAAGTCGGCGTTGAGGAAGTCTTGAAAACGAGACAAAGAAACGGAGTCCCGAAGTGGAAGCAGAGACAGTTTTCCATCCCGAATCTGCTTTTGAACGCATCAATATCAAGAGAAATGTCAAAGAGCCACAGGCATCAAAGTTTTAACACTGAAAATATTCCAAGAACTCGAATGGTCGGCATTGTTGCAGATAAACTTCAACAGAGACCTGTCTACGCGCCCTGTCACCCCATAGATCTCGAAGGTCTGCAAGAAACTGCAGTCTAATCATTGATCTCTATGGTAGCTTCCCGCTCTTTTAGTGTTGCTGTGATTTTGCCGTTTTAATGTGTGACTAATTTTTTGTGGAAGATTGATGGTACGTACCTCCAGGCTTCTCTATTACCAAACCTATCCGTGTTAAAGCACATATCAGTGAAGTATATTTTTGACAACCAACCTTAGTACGAAAACTGTGATAGAGTTGATATACTTTTTTTCTGAATTTCAAAGAATTTTTCTTTGAAATTTTTTCTTTGGAGTATGTTTGTAGAAGATATGTACATGCTAAAAGATATTTTTTGTTATCAAATCCTTCAAAACCCCAGAGAAGATTAAAGTGGTCAAGATGTTTGACTTTTGTACGAAAAAAATTTATCCTGAGTAAACTTTCACAAGATAACAAAATATCTATGCTGTCTTTTTAAGAATAGAATAACTAAATTAAAGCTCTGTTATTTGTGTACTCCATACTGTCAATATCAAAAAACATTTTTGTTTAAGTATTTCAAAAATGTTAAGTTGGAATTGCAGACTGTGTGTAGTAGAAGAAATGACCTCAAACTGACAAACGTTCAACTTTTGATTTTCAAAACTCGTTATTTTTTGTATTTAATAAACTAAATTAGTTGGAGAATCGTCTTTCGATGTTATGTCAAACTGAACTAAGTCTGCTTAAGAGACTCCCGTTGCTGTTTTTGTGATGAATATTCTTATTTTTAAACTTGCAAACTGGTTTACATATTAACAATATGTAAAGTTGGAAGAATAAAAAAGAATATATACTCAAATATGTTTTTCAATCTGATGAAGCCCTTATCAACAAAAAAATTGAAACTTTTAAATTTCTTGTTACATCAAGTTCAGTCAACAAATAAAAAATTCTTCTTGTTAACATATTTAAAGATTCAATTTTTTTGTTTGTTTTTTTGTAAATTGAAACAATAGTCCCTTATCCCTGAAAAAAGGGCCAATTAGCAACAGGCATGATTATGAGGAATCTAAGGCCGGCATTTGAAAAGACCAGTTGCCAACTGGTAACTTTTCTTATACCTAAACTTATTTGCTATTTGGACCTGCTGGTTAGCCGCTCAGTTTTTAAAGGAACGGCCTCTGATGACGAATTCAATCACCAAAGATTCTCTGACCATTTTCTAATGAACTTGTAGGCTTACACACTTTTGTTGTAGAAACATTTCAGTTACACAACTTCTCTTCTCTTCACTCTCCCCTCCCCCCTCTCCCCTGGTTGGATTCGTTTTGGCAAAAATGAAAGACAACATTGCATTTTCACAGCACTCAAAAATGTTTAAGTTTTTTTTACATTGTTTGACACTTGTGACATGTTAAAATTGATGAAATGGAAAAAGGGCTTTGCAGCTTTATAAAAAATGCCTTAAACTTTGCTTACAGCCATTTTCTTAATTATTTTACTATTTTTTTTTGGGGGGGGGGGATATAGCGGCTTGTTCATGTTATCTAAGGCCGGAGGAAATGTCAAGCTATGTTAATGAACGTAATTTATGTTATTACACTCAAGTTTGATGAAAAAGTTCTTATCCTAGAAAAAAACTTGTTCTTTGATCACAGCTAGACCGAATTTTAAGTAAAGTTTTAATTCCTTCTCATTATTCTTTGAGCGTTTATGACAAAAAACGAAACAAAATATTTCAACCATTATTCGAACTCTCTGCGCAAACTGACTATCGAATATCTATTTTTTATTATAGGAGAGTTCCACGAAACTCAGATAACTTCATATCTCGGCATTTTTATGACAAAGAAATTCTCTACTCTGTATTGGAAAAAAATCTTATTCTTATATGTAGACGCATGTAGAACAATAATCCCATATGTAGCCAGTTTCGAAGCTCTACCTAGAATTAAATTTTGACACAGTCTTTAAATTCTTCGCGTAGATAATACGTCGATACAGAAGATGATGAAAGTTTCAATTTTTCATTTGCATCTTATATAATCATGATTGTTTTAAATCGGTTCATGAGACAAATTAAGATTGGCTCAATGAAGAAAGAAAATTTATATTCTGGTGATGGCAAATTGAGCAAGGTTAGTTTACAGTGTATATTTTTTACATGATCAAGTCCCTGCAGAATTTTTATATTAGATCATCATTACATGAAAATGTTTCCGTCTTAGTTTGTTCTTATCTTTATTATAGGAAGCTCTACAAAAAGAAAAGAAAAAAAACGAAAGAAAAGAAAAGAAAAGGGTAGTTTTTTATTTTATCCTTGGGTTTTTGGCGCTTTTCTTATCCAAACATTGATATTGTCACAATTCATTGGAAGTCGTTGTTAGCTTCAATCATTTTCCTCGCAAGAAATTGTCGAAACCTTCGTCAAAACGATGTCCATTCTATTTCGTCCTTGTCTTATGTGAGACAGGTATAAGAAACTGAAATGTCCAAGAAGCTTCTTTGATAGATTAGAAAAAGGATTTAATTTTATTTTTCGATATGTTTTACTTATAGGGTCACAAATCCCGTATTCCTAAAGATTCTTACGATTAATCCTACGTCAAGCAACGAAATTCTATGATAGAGATCCCACCCTTCAAAAGAAGTCAAACTAAAGGCGAGTTGTTACGGACTCAAAATCAGCGCATAAAACGGAAGTGTAAATGACTGAGATAGAAAAATACCTTGTCGCATTTTGAGTCCGGGACAATTCACCTTTTAGGCACCGAACTAAAGTAATAGTAATAAAAATATAAGTAGCGCTCACTCAAAACTGTAATATCGAGCCACCTTTTTAAATGATTGCAGAATTAAAATTGTGTAAAATTAAATTCCCTAGAAAATACTTTGATTATGCGTCAAGTAGGTTCTTGATGTTTTTCCCTTATGTATTCATTTTAATGGGTTTAAGCTCTTATTTTTCTTGAACGGATGAAATTGATGAATTACTTGTGTTAGTGATAGTTAATAGAGATAATAACTATCACTTGATTGGCAACAAATTACATCAAATTTATTCTTTGACCGACAACTCATTTGATCGACAAGTGTCTTTATTTATGTTCATTGATCAGACTACGCTGATTTGCTTATAAATTGATTGGTCAGTCTACCTAGATGTCTTTGATTTACTTATGATCTATCTCTCTGTTTGTACATATGTCTGTCAATCCATCTATCATATTTATTTTGTATTTGAATTTACGTTTGTCAATTGGGCTATGATATTTTTATTTCGATGTTATTATTCTTTTGTAAGTCAACTGAATGTTGGTTTTGAGATTTAAGTCAACTATCTGTCAGTGTTGCTAGGTCTGGTGGAATTCCCTAAATTAGAAACATAACCTTAGATTTTTAAAGAGTTTAAATAGTAGAAAAACGTTTTTGCATCTGTTGAAATATTCCCCACATTTTTGGCAGCACTGATTGTATATCCTTTTCCAAGGCATATAAGCTCATTTTATTAATTCTTTTAAAGAAATTCTACCAGATCTGGCAACACTGATATCTGCCAAAGCAAGTAGGTAGTGCTGCCAGTTGAAAGGTAGCTCAAGAATGAGTCCGTTGCGCGGCCTCAGTACAGCCAGTTGGACATTTCATTTTCTGGTGGAATTTTGTTTTATGAGTCTAAGCACTACTTAAAAGCCCGCGCGTTGTAAATCAATCCAAAATTAAAAATATGCGACTCGTGAAACTTTGAGCTACAATCCAGACTAACATTCAATGTAAAAACTGTAACGATTGCAAAATGGAGTCTAAGCTGGAATATTTAGTAAGGTAAGAGTATATTTGATTAGCCGTACGAGATGTCGTTTTCTTGTAGATGCCTTACAAAAAATGAATTTTCTTAAACCAACAAACTCACGTCATGCTTCAAATTATTGCATTTCCCATTTGTCTAAATAGAAAATTGTATTTCTTAACTTTAAAACACTAAATAACTTAACTTATTTAAGAGGGCAGGAGCCTTGTCGAGGGCAGTAGAACCACAAGCGGTTATAATTTCACATCGTGACAAAGTTAAGGGCCGGGTTTGGTGCCTTGAGAGGGCTAGGGGTCAGACCCGTGATATGCACAAGCTTACTCAAGTTAATTTGTGTTTTACGTTGATAATACAATATTGAAAGTTTCTATTGCAACAATTTTATATTGCGACGATATGGGAAATGCGACACATTGTAATATGACCTTTGCACATGCGTAATGTCATCTAAATGTGTGAATAATTCAATAAGATATTTCTCAGGTATCCATTCTTCATGTAATTGCATTTTCGGAGACTAATCACATTTTCAAAAGCGTTGGCTATTAAGTCATTTTTTCACTGATTACCTTCATTCAAATTCATTCGGATATTAGAGAACAAGAAACATTATAAAACGTAGAAAAAGATCGAAAAATCGGGGATAGGAAATGTAAAAATCCTTCGTAAATCATTACTTAATTACCAAGCATAATTCTATTCTAATTTAAAACCTTGCCATTGTGGAGAAATTGTCTTTTCTTTATATATAAGTTCAACTTTTTTGGGGCGTCCGTTAAAAAAGTAGCATATTGACGGTATTCGCCGCACGATTGTACTACGGTCACCCGTATTTCCAAAATTTTTTTATTTTTATACCAATCTATTCTTCCGTAATACCGACATACTTTTTAACGGTCCCTAATTTTTTTCAGCACTTACATGAAACCAACAATGCAGATGAGCATGGCAGCCACCGTGATGAAAAACGTGGCCCCCGAGAAGGTTGAGCTCAAGGTTGCCGCGTACACAGCGCTGTAGATCGGGTTTGAGACCACTGGCACCAGAGCTTCAACTGTACAAAGCACAGCTGATAACTGCCCTGTCAAAGAATATGGGCTGAAATTTTCGTTTCAATCTAAGCTTTAGTCAAAAGACTTGAATTGATTCTTTTTCATTTCTAAAAGTAGAATAAATCATAAAGTCTGCATCTACTTTTATTTTTGAGGAAATGCAATAAGTTACCAAGTTCATTTTCCGGTACGACTTTTGTCAGGAGAGACTTGTTGACGATGACAACAGCTCCGTTAAGAAAATCCACCACAGGCGCTGAGGTGAAAAACCAAAGAAAACTATAAACAAAACTAATCTGGGTTTAAATTTAATGTTCATTGATGACATTCCACGTCATTGAAAGAGTTCTTGCGTAAGAACTAAAGCCTCGGTCACAAAACCGTTGTGTCGAGTGCACAAAACCATTAGTCTGGCTTGTTGTGCAAATGCAACGAATTATTTTTATTTGTGCAACTGGATATACTATTTAAGGTTTCCAGCGACCGACCTAATGGTATTGTATTGGCATTTTAAGCCATCATTATAACCTTGACTTTATTGATAAACTTAAATCGACTTCCTTTGAACTATCAAAGATCTCCCAATGAAGGAATGTTACCAATCAAAATTAAAAATCACTATTTTATGTACCTCTAGTTAATAATCAATTAATACTTGTCATATATGATGTTGGTTAAAGCCTTATGAAATTGGATCTCAACATGTCTACATACATAAGTAAAACAATAGTATTCATTTTCACCTGCATAAAGCATCCATTCGCCTCCTATGCAGCTGAGAGCCACCAAGATGCTTGCAGCTACCTGTATCAAGCTTAAAATGTTACAACGCGGACTAGTAAAAATTTTTCTGCTTTTAGGTATTAAAAATTAATCCACCTTGAGTGTGGTCTCGTAAAGCAACAATGACGAGTGACAAATTTCGTAGGCCAAACAAATGCTGATCATAAAATCAAACCTCGTTCAGCCTGTTACCTATAGGTAACTTTGATTAATTGAATGTAGGTCGATCGTAAGTCGATCGTAAGTCGGTCGTAAGTCTATCGAATATTGCCTGCATGTAAAACTGATGTGCAAACATTGACATTACAAATATCTTACGTCAACTTAACTAACACATTCGTACGAAATTAACTTCCTCCAACTTTGAGTAATTCGTACGTGGCCGACATCATAGGCTGGAAACGTTCATACCTGACTAAAACAACCAATTATTCCGACCATTGCATCAGACACACCTAAGAAATGACTGACGAATCCTAGAGTGAATGCCATTCCTAAAAAAATAAATCCAAATTATAAAACATTTGATAACTTTTATAAAGAGCTGATAGCTTTATATTTCAAATTGTAGCATTTCCTATATGCATTGTTGCTGAGTAAAGATTCTGAAATTGAAGTTAACTGTGAAATGATAAAAGAACAAACCTAAATTAATTATGGGTCCGGCTACTGGCCCTGGCACCGATTCCCCCATTGCGACAATATGGGAATTGCGACAATATGGCATTGAGAAAATTTAATCTTAATATTTTTAAATAACTATTAACACACCAAACAGTGACAGATCGTTGCTTTGAAATTTTTTGTTCATTGAATTTCGATTTATTTCAAGAGATTTTTTTTTATTTTGTGAGAGTAATTTGATGTGAGCAACTGTGGATAATTAGAATGAAGACTTCTAATTAAGTTAAAAATAAAAGAAAATTTGTAGCAATATCTAAAAATGAATATTCACATCTAAATAATAATAATAATAAAACTTTTCGGGAAGAGATCGGAAAAAAGAAATCCATTTTCGAAAATATTTTTTCTTTTTCTTTTCAAAAGAAACATTTTTCAATGACCCTCGAATACTTATTTATGGAATTCACTAAGGAAGATCAACTTGTATCTAGTCTGCTTAGTCATCTAAATTTTTATGACCATCATTCATTTTTCTTCATGGACATTAAAAGAGAGGCATCAGATGATTAAAAATATTTGCTTCAGAAATTTCATTTTTCGAGGAGAAGGATCTTTAGTTCTTTTGCAATCTAGTCTTTGTCGAAAAAAATTATCTTTTGATAAGTATTGGTAAACAGACATAGGATATAAATTTTTTGATCATAAAAAAGATTTTCACGAAAAAACACTTCACACAACTCTAAAATGTTTTTCTTGTCAACATTGAAATAAGTCAAATTAATTTAAAATCTTATACGTATGTAATTGACAAAAAAAACACTATTGTGATTCGATTTTTGCGCAACATTTTTACCGAAGTCTAATTACATGACTTATTAGAAGTCAATTATGATTCTGAACTAAATTAAGATACAGCTGACTACGCAAATTATGGAAAATCATGATGTCTAATTAGCTGTTCAGCTTAACTCATGATGGTTTGGTTTGTTTGGTTTTGCAAGTTCCTATAGATTCGATCAATTGAACTCAGATGAAGAAAAATTTCAAAACTTTTAGTATCTGACAATACAAAGTTCCGATAATTCAGGATATAAAAAAATTTTCCTTTTTCTTAAGAAAATTTATCATGAATTTGTATCAATTAAACTTACTGAACTTGTTCAAGCTTAATTTTCAATCTAAATTTTAAGCCTCGGTCACTTAACCATTGAGTTGAGAGCTCGAAACCTCAAGTCCAGCTTGTTGTGCAAACGCAAATAAGTGGATAGACTTGAGGTTTCGTGTCCTGAACCCAATAGTTATGTGACAGAGGCTTTAGTTTTGATCAAAAATATGACACGTATTTCACAAACAATAAGAAAAAAAATTATTTTATTTTCTTAGATAACTAAATATTCCGGCATCTGTCTATATTTCATTTTAAAATGTTTTTTAAATATTTAATAAGACCTTTTACCCACGACATATTTTCTCTTTTTTTCTGACAAAAAAAATTAAAAATTAAATATAAAGATCTTTTTTGAGAAAAATAGTTTCAAATTCAAGGATAATTTATATTCTATGAATGAAGCGAGAAAATTGGATTTGCTCACTGGAAATGGTAGTTACATGTCTAAGTAGAGACATTTTCCAAGACAATAGTTCTTCCTGACATACAAATGTTTCATCTCCGAAAATTTCTTCAGTTTAATGCTTTTGAATAAGTTATTGTGAAACTGACGATGCACTTTGACTGAGATCCAATCTAAGCTCTCAGTAAGCTACCGTGGTTTGTTCAAACAAGGTTTGATCAAGGCAACTTTAAGTATGAATTCTTACAATAACTTTTATTAGGAATAGCCTCATGTTCAACATTATCTGTGTCATGACAAAATAATTGTTCAGTGTCACTTTCGCTATTTCTATAAAACAAGTTAAGTATGTTGGTGGTCGCGATTCCCATATTGTAGTAGTTTCAAATTGTCGCAAAACAAAACTGTACAAATTTGTACTTTTATATTTTAATAGACAAAAATGTCGAGCGAAAAAATACGAGAATTCCGACAAGATGAAACCTTCCAAAACAAAAGAAAAATTTTTGCGCTGAAACGAAATTTCGGTCCTTAATACATAAATTATACTTTTAACATTTTATTAAGATTTTGAATACTACACAGATAATTAGAGAGAAAAAATGTGTGTGTAGAAAAATGACAGGTAAGCTTATACACACAGGTTGCTGCACAAATTGCGTACCTTAAGTACATTGTACATACAGTATACACATAGAATATGCTTGTTCAGTCAGCACTTGCAACCTATAATGCGTACATTGCGTACTTTAAATACATATATCGTACCCACATCTGTATTTGTTTGTACGTCTATGTACTTTGTGTGTACGAACTTAAAATTACTATTATAACTGAATAATAAATTTTTTTATTATGTTTTTACCTAAAATGTTGACAAGAAATCTGTAAGTGTTGTAAATTCCATACTTGGTGTAGGTCCAATCAAAATTTTTGATGACGTATAAGTAAAAGATACTGAGCTCACCTGAAAAAAAAATTTGGCTTTTCAACAAATCAAGTAATCTGAGGCCAGTCTCTTTCATGAGATACATTGTTTACCTCGAAATCTATAAGTTCAGCTCAGAATCGTTCGAAACTTGAAATAGTTTTCAGGGGCTGGCCGTCTCCATCTATTTACTTTGATAATTTTCTGTCGTATGTTGAGATTGTCACAAACTCAGAATTGCTGTGTACGTAAAATGGATGCGACAACAATTTTAATATGAATTTTTCCATCTCAGTCATTGACACATCCGTTTTACGGAGCGGTTTTGAGTCCGTGACAACTCACCTTAAAAAGATTAAATAAAACGCACGATAAAATTCATGCATGTCTTGCGATTTCTTAATTTGTAGCCAATTACGATCTGATACAAATTCATAAAAAACTTTCAACATTTTTACATCAGGTGGCGTAAAGGATAGAGCAGAAGAATATCGTACAGGTCGGAAAATTTTTCATCAAAAATTGTTTTTAAAATGTTGTATGCTTGTTCGTGATAATTTGATAATTTGTATTACAATAATAGGTCAACAAATAATTCACTCAGTCAGTCATTACTGTGGTTATTCTTGTGAAGTGATCTCTTCAGGTCACAATGGTCCCGGATTACAAACAGTGCTGGAGGGTCAGGTGTCCTATCAATTTGCGACAATTTTACATGGAAAGTTGCAATTTGAAATGTGACCGTTATGATGAAATCTTGATTCGATCAAGTCCAGTCAATAAACTCCATTAGCGTTTATTTATTTGTGTGTGAAAACAAATATCTAAGGTAAAGAAATGAATTGAGATGTTCATTCTTGTATGAAAATATGACTAGGTTGGAGTGGAGGATACTATTTGGAACAAAATTTGACAATTTTCTTTTCACTAAATGACTGTGCAGTCAAGTCAAACAAATTTTAATGCTTGATGTAGTAAAAAAAAAGAATTTTTAAGCTGTAAAGAAGAGAAAAGAAAAATATGATGAAAAAAAGTAAAAATCTTTTCCCCAAGACCTATTTAGCTGAGAGTCTCTTTACCCCATGGGCAAAACAACTTTTTCAATTTTTCATTTACAAGTCTTTCGGTACGCAAGTTATAAGATTGAGCTTTGAATCTAGCAACAAAAGTGAAAACGAATAAAACAGTACTGCCAAAAAGGGCTTGAAATTTTCACCAAATTATGAATAAAATATTACTACGTAGGTTTCAAGTTCCATCTGCTCAGAAAAGTAAATTATTTCTTTTGTGGAATTGGAATTCCACCAAATCTGGCAACGCTGTAACAGATCAAATTTGATAAGATTTGTCTCTTTGCATTGTTCAGTGGCCAAATAAACATCAGAAGCTTCGAGAAAGATGTCATTTCTTGTTTTCTTCATGTCAACTTAGATAGCAACGAAACGTGTAAGTCTTTAGAACTCTCACACAATCTTGCTACTTTTGATAAATGATAAATGGTAGCTGGCAATACTGAATTTATGTTTTGGGTGAACTCAAACTATCGCTAATTCAAATTTGTTACTCTGTTAATCTACGTCAATTTAAAATTGTCACGAAAGTAAGGATCCCGATGCCCCAAGCAGTTTCTAATAATAATAGGTTAGGTCAAGATAGATTTATATATCTAAAAAAATTCCAAAGTTGCCACGATATGTCAGTACAGCAATTCTAATTGCGTCGGTATGGGAACACCCCTCTTTTGACAATTTGAAACCAAACCGAGTCACATTTTTCGCCACAGTTATCTAGACCAGAGCCGGTCAACGGTTATTTTTCGCTGTCTCGACTCGGGTGTGGAAAACTCGAGCTCGAGCCCAGTCTGAGTTGAGTTTCTTACCGTAGTAGAATGTAGTGAAGAAGACAAGAAAGCAGAGAAGCAAAATTTTCGGTCTCACGTTTCCAGGTCGTTTCCTAAAGAGAGTTTTCACCGAATTTAGAACCTGACTTGCATCGAATAAATCGCGGAGAATCGTTTTTCGGTGTTTTGACGTGTTAACCTACAACAGACATGAAAATCAAAACTAAACCAGTTTCAGTACCTAGTTTCGCAATAATATTTAAAATAATCGCATTTCCTAGATTTATTGTCCTAAATTAAAAGCTTTTAAATTATTTTTAACTTTAAAACACTAACCTATTTAACCGTAACCATTTCGACGATCTCATAGCGCGACAATCAATATGAATTCTCCTCACATGTGCAATTTAGTTTTCTTTTGTTTTAATTTCCCATAATTAATATGCAAAAATGTTAACTGATTTAATCAGATCCTCTGAAGATACTTTCATTTTATTTTCTCGATGATAAAATTAATATTCAAACAGAAAATAAGATTCCGAAGAGAACTTCTTATATTTCTAAATTTGAGTCTTTGATTTCGATTTAATTACCCACGTCGTCAATATTCTTGTCAAGGATGTAAAAAATTCTTTTGTTTCTTTTCAAGAATTCTCTTTTCAAACGATTCCCAGTTAAAAAAAGGAAATACAGATAAAAAAAACATTTGATCGCTATTCCTGCAAGTCGCCGTCGCATTTGGCCAAACGAGTCCGCAAAAAAGTCTAAACCTTTAGAATAATCTAAATCTGATCTAACCTTATCCCTGCAGGAAGCATTTGTACCGCCCCGCAACGGCCCATTTTGAGAAAATGGCTATTGAACATTTCTAAAATATTATTAGCATGTAAAATTAACACAATGTCTATTGGTATTAAAGCAAATGGCGTCCCCAGCGTCCCCAGTACCTAGTAGAAAGGATTTCGGCTCTATAATTTTCTAGAGGGATATTAGAAAATTATAGAGCCGAAACCCTTTCTGTTTCTACTACTTCCCCCCGCAGAGCTAGAAATCCTAACCATTAGGTATAAGCTTGCAATATTCGTTGGCGATTTAAAACGAATACATCTTAAACGAATATTGCAAGCTTAAGCCAAATTAAGAGTTAGGTTAAGTTTTTTAGTAATTTAAATTTGAACGATACATATTTCTATAAGCGACACGTTTCCATTGTGACAATTTGAAAATTGACAAGTAAGTGTCAGCCAGTAATCTCGATTTTTACTTGAAAATAATAAAATCGTTTAAAATACTTACGTATACACTAGAACCTTATGTGAGAAAAATGTACTTTTCAAATACACTCTTTTTTAGAAAAAAGTACTTATTAATGTTTTTCTTTTCTAAATGTTTGAAATAAAACTCTGGGAAGTTTAAAACTGAAGTAAAAAGCTCAAGTTCAAGATTCATTTCTAGGCAAACTTTTCAAACTTTCAGCGACATAATTCTAACGTTCAAAAATCACTTAAAACCACTTATTTTGTACTTGAAATATTAAGTATGTAATACAGATGAAAACCCAGTTCAGCAATGGCCAGAAATTTGCTCAGAACGAATAAAAAAATCGAAGCTGTTGAAATATTTTTTTTCAGCTACATTGATCCACTGAAAATGTTTATAAGCATTTTTGGTATGTAATAAAGAATACAGGCATTGCTAAAAATTTGATTTGTACAGCTAAACATGATTTTGATTTTTTCCTGACCTAACCTTTAATGTCGGTCAGAATAGGCTGAATGGTACAAGTTTTTGACCCGAACCCGACTCATTTGCTAAATATGCGACCCAGGGCCATCCCTAGATATTACCTGCAACTAAAGTCCGACGAAAAATTTGGGAAGGTTTTAAATTGAAGCAACTACAAGACAAAACCTTGAATAAGAATATGAGCTCGAATTTCAAAGAATTTACCGTTTCCCTAACAAAGACAATCGCATATATTAGTGCTGTGAGGTTGCAAGCCGCTCCCAAACCGAAGGTTCCGTAATATCCGACATGTTCATAAATGGGACCCGCAACTGCGCTTCCAATGGGTGTACCACACATGTAGGCAAAGACTGCTAGACCAAGGCGCTGGGTCTACGAGAAAATTTTTCGTTAGTGAAAGTACAGGCTGTGGTCGGACTTATGTGAAGCTCGAGCCAACAAATTGTTTTATTTCTCAAGTTTATGGCTATTGAAAAAGACCTTTTCGGGCCCCAATTAATTTGACAATGTTTGGAGATGGGGGAAAAATCTCTTTTTTTTGGACAGGAAGTTTCAAAATTAGGTCGAAATTTTGACAAAAATGTCAATTGTGACAAAAGGTGCTCTCACCTGATATAGGAAACCAACTTAAAGGTACATGGAACAGGAAATCGCTTGATTACCAAAGACTTTAGATTAACCTCAATGCAAGCTAAGCCTCGGTTGCAAATGCTTGCTAGGTACATATACTTTGGCCAGTGTTGCTAGAAATGTCATTAAGTTTTCACCCAAATAATTGAATGTTTCGCGCAAAACTTTTTTGTTCCAATTTCAAGGAAATCCGCAAGTTCTGGCAACACTGATTTTTGCGTTAACATAGAATCAATAATTCGGTGTAAAGCCTCTGTCACCTATCCACTACGATGCCGCGCGAAACAATAGGCTAACTCAGTTGAACAAATATGAATAAGTTTTTTTATTTGTACAATAGGCTAGACCAATGGTTTCTTACGTCCGTCGTAGTGATGTGTGACCTAAGCACTGAGTACTGACATTGCCAACAGTCAAATCTGTGTGAGTGGGAAATTTTTTCATTTGTCATCCTCTCAGATAATCTAAAAATAGTTCTTAAGGTTGGTTCCCTAAAAAAGGTTGGGTATGTCTTGGGTTTAAAAATAATACAAATTCAAAACTTAACTTGAGTGACAGACATTGTAGATTTTGACAAATGGAAGTTTGCCGTCATTAGTTAATTTTACATTTTCATTGAATAGACAAAGAAATTTTTTTCACATACTCTTACAATACCTAAGAAGGTTCAACGGCTAGCATAAATGAGAGCAGACACGATCGCCCACATCAAACACCGACAGATTTGAATGAACTCTCGTTGGAATTGCGTCAAAATGAATTGTATGAAGTTATTTTCGAATTCGACATATGAAGTTAAGACCTACCTTTGTCTTTTCCGAAGCTATGTCCCCCATATAAGCCATTAGGCTGAGATTGATTGCGACACTGGCGCCACCAAGTCCATGGAATATTCCGTAGAGAACGACAGTTATCTCGAGACTGAAATTCTCCATATAGACGCATAGTATGAGTGAGATGCCTCCCAAAAAGTATCCGATCTACAAAGAAGCCACTTTTTCAAAAAATTAAACTTCAAATGTTAGCTCTGTGAGGTTATTAGTTACGGTTTCAGGCATTATTTTCATGAACCAAGTACCAAATAGCATTTACTGTTTCCAGTTGAATAACAAAAGACGTGTTAAATTGCTCGCTCTATTCAATAACATATTATGTAATATCTCATGAGGAGTAAGTTTATCCTTTTATCATAACAAAGCTTACAGATTGAAAGACTTGTTTTTACACATTTCTTCTTATTGTATTCAAATGTGAACAATACAGACAAATCTAACTCAAGCCTCGGTCACATAACCACCGGGTCGGGCAAACAAAACACAAGTCTATTCCGTTAGACAATTAAAATTACTGCTTTCCATTCGCATAACAAGCTAGACATTTGGTTTCTTATGAATAAAGTTGGACCCAAACATTACCACTGACTTGCCAACTAAATTCTCTTCTACAATGTTAGAGCATTTTGACTAATCATCTTGGAAAATTGTACTCATTCAATTAAACTAACTCTGCAGGAGAAAATTTAGCAAGCCATCTCCGTTCCACGGCCTTCAAATTCCATTGCCTGTTTTAGAAACAGGGGGCTAATTACCCAAGCCAAAGAAAGCCATTTTATTACCCTTGTTACCTGTGCAGAAATGAGCAATGGTTTTCTTCCATGTTTATCTGACCAAGCTCCCATGACAAGGCAGAAGAAAATTGGAAACCCGTGGTCTGAGCAATAAAAAATGAATTCAAAAATATTTATACATAGTAGAGTTCCGAATGGGAGGTCATGTACGGGGGCGTTTAAAAGTACCGCCCTCGTCCGGGTGCCGCCCTGGTCCGGAAGTGTAGTCCGGATGCATTGTGCCAGATAAAAAAAATTATTTTTCCCCAGAATCTGGGGATTTCTGCCGCCATGCATCCATTTTTAATGAGAAAAGCTAGACCAGTTTATAAGTAACTAAATTTTGCTTATTGTACTGAAGTGAGATAGCTTCAGTCCGTATGCACGGGGGCAAGGGGGGCACTGCCGCCCTTGGTCCGGACGCATTTTTCTGCCGCCTTGCGTCCGGACTCTTATTCTAGCCGTCCGGACGCTAGGCGGCAAAAAAACGCATCCGGACCAAGGGCAACACCGTCCGGCGGCAAAAAAAGCTAGACCAGTTTATAAGTAAGAAATCTTTTGCATATGTACTGAAGTGAGATAGCTTAGTCATA
>LR039510.1:4834-20561 GCA_900607525.1 Apocyclops royi
AGTACCTATTACATGGACAAAGAATTAAAGATTAGCTTTCTCCTACACATGTTAGCTCAATGTTTAATTTTACTACTGCTTCATCATGTTGACTCCAGATACTTTATAAAATATTACATCATGGAAGTTCTCAATTTAATTAACGACAATTTTTATTTTCTTGAAATAGTCAAATTTTTATGCTTATTAGCAAAATGTCGCTCCAATGTTCGCTTATCAGTAAAATATTTTCCACATTCTGTACAAAGGAAATTTCGTTCTTTTAAATGAATTGATGTTACGTGGCGTTTTAGATTTCCTATTGCATATGTTTTGTAGTCACACTGTTCACAAGAAAGATTCAAAGGTTTTTGTTTTTTCACAATATCTTCATCATTGTGGATTTCTCTCAGATGAGAAAGGATAAGGCTTTTCTGTTGAAAGGTTGCGTGACATGAATTACACTCATAAGTACGAACTCTGCAATGTTTCTCATCAGCATGAATTCTTGCAAACTGCATTGAAGTTGAGACAAATTTGCACTTGGTACACTTGAAATTTCCGGTAGATTTGTCATGGTGGATCAACTCTGATAAATCAGGATTTGTTTTTTTGAATTTAGCACATTTCATCTGACCAGTCAATATATCAGATTTGTTCTCAGCCATGTGTCGTAGGAAAACTTTTTTCAGATTAAAATTCTTGTTACAACCTTCACATCTAAACTCTTTATTCTTGACGTGAGCTATTTTGATGTGACGACTGAGATTTTCCTTGAAAACAGCTTTGAATTTGCAAAGTTTGCAACTAAATGTTGGTTGTGCAAGATCACTGCAAAGTTCTTGCTCAGCATTGCAAACTTTCCAGTGGCATAATAGTTTTTTCTTGGTGTTCCAATTCTGATTACACTTTTTGCAGTAGTACTTTCGTAGATGATTATGACTGTTTCGTATGTGAGCTTCCATTTCAGATATGGTACTTGACAAAAACTCACAATGCAAGCAGATTATTTTTTCGCTGTTCTCGTGAATCATTTCTTCAGTTGCTGGGATCACCTTGGTAAACTTTGAGCAATCTAAAATTCCCGAATTGTCTGATGTATTGATTTTCTCATGTTGTTGCAAAGTGACACGATCGGTGAAAGTTTTGAAGCAGCTTGAACACATGAAGTCTTTTTCTTTCAAATGAATCACCTTTATGTGTCGCAGAAGATTAGGTTTCAGCTTTGAGCTGTAGCTACACTCCTCACATCTAAATAGGTCACTCCCATCTCCATCCTTGTCTTTGCTGGTCACCTGCTTCAAGTCTTTTAGAGGCCTGGACATTTTTGAACTTACATTCTTCACTGCAACTGAGTGAGCAGTCTTAACATGCTTGATCAATGTTTTTTCTAATTTACTTGAGTAATTGCACAGTTCACACTGAAAATTCTTTCTAGTTTCAAAGTCTTGGATAGGGGTAATATTCTCTGGAGTACTTTCACCACTCCCTGACTGAATGGTAATAGAATTATTTGAAGACTTTTGTTGGCCTGAACTAGGAATTTGCCCTAACAGGTTTCGGTCAGTGTCAGGACTAAGATCAGTTGGAGGTGATTCTTCGACCAAAGAGGAAGCCTCTGGTACTTTTTCAACCTATGAGATGAAATGATTTTTTATTATTTAAACTTTAAAGTCTAGCACGTATAAAGAAATCATTTTAAATGTAGAAGATTAATTAATTAATTAAATAATTACATAATAGAAGAGCATTTTTAATTTTACTAAGGGCAGAACTTGAGTTTCACAGATTCTATTCAGTTTACCTGGTTGGAAGCTTTGATGGACTCTTGGTTGTCGCCCTCCAGGTGTGCAACAATGAAGTGATTCTCCACTTGACACCTGTCCTCAGCATTGAAATCACATAGGGGACAAACCAACATGGTTGCACCAAATGGTTTTGTAAAATGAACAAAATCAGAACTGTTTCGTTTTTCAAACACAACTAAGAGCATTCATATCATTTTTTCAATTTAATTGAGCCAATTAAATGTAATTAACTTATTTTGAACATTCGTAATTAAAATAATAATTTAAAACGCTTTGATTTCTCTCTTAATTAAAAACAGGACTTTGTTAAAAAAAATTTCACCAAATATTTTTACAAAAACGAGATTGCGACTGGCAGACTTTTTGAAATATTTAAAATAATATTTGAAATTAACTAATTTTAAACACTCGCAATTAAAAAACAATTTAAAACTCTTTCAATTTAAAAGCAGGTCTTTCTTTGTTAATCAAAAAATTTCACCAAATATTCCAAACGAGATAGTGACTGTCAAACTTTTTAGAAGTTTTAAAATGAGATATTTTGTTATTAGTACGAAAATTTCATTCGTTAAATTTATTGTCAATGTGCAAAGATTTTCTTTAAAGCCCAAAAGGACTGGTTTCACTTTTTTCTCAACGAATAGCTCACAATTCATTCCTCTAAAATAATCATTTCTAGTTTAAAGCATCTAGCTTTTCAAGCAAACGTTAGTTTGTCAACCCACCTATTCAAATGATTTTTTCTTCTTTTTACGAATTCTTTATTTATTTTGAATGCGATGCAACAATAAGTTAAAACATTCTGGTAAGAAAAAAATTAATCGGTTCCTCTATGAAGAACAACAGCTCTGAATGCGTCAACGGCTCCGACGCAGAGTCCAAACACTCCGGCAAAGATCTTGATTTCATATTGCTCAACAAAGTAGCGACCGTACTGTAAAACAAGAATAAGCTAACGTCTTTTAAAGAAGTAAATTTTAAAAAATTATTAGATCGTTTTTCAAATTGTCGCGAGTGGTTTCATCCCATCGCGTCACGCCGCGCGAAATTTTTCTGTAACTTAAAAACTATAATTTCATTTTTAAAACTCTAACCAAACCTAACTCAAACCCGAAAAATATTAGGGGGCTGTCCACTAAACCTACAAAGGGCACCGAGACCTCGATTTTTTTTTCGCCAATTTTTAGCACACGACAATTCTCAATGCGACAAATTTTCAAGACATTTTTTTTTCTTGCGCTATGTAAATCTAACATACAACAATCGCAAGATGCTACCATTTCAAATTGCGACAAGATGAAGCTAAAAGATATTTCTGGAAAGGATTGTAAGATTGTAAAGTCATCATTGTAATATTTCTTGATCAAATTGATGTACATTTAAGAAAGTCTTGTCAGGTGCAGAGTTACCAAAAAATATCATTAAAATTTCCCCAAAAAATGTATCAAATCCGTTTCTGTCATTGGTCAGACTTTGATTAATTTCCTCAACGTCAGGTGTGTGATTACCTGTGCAAGTTGAATGAGAAGACCCATGCTTCCAATGATTTGAATCAAGGCATGGACAGCTGCACCAATACCATTCTGTAACACGCTTTGAGGACCGATTCGCTAAAATTTACAAATGAAAAATTCTAAACCAATTGTCATCAAATCTTCTGTTGACAAATTATTGGTATTGAAAGGTACCTAGGTGATCATTTCCGGAGAAAAATTCAGACTCTCAGTGTTGCCAAACATGTCACCAAGCTTTTGAATCAAAATTGCAGTCTTCTTTTTTTGAATTTTAAAAGTTAATTGATAAATAGTAAATATATTATAGTTTTCAGATCAGCTGGAATGATTCTTAAATGATCTTATAAGCCGGTCATCTTACACTGGAGATGAAGTGTGATATGAGGCTGATAGCGTTGCCAACAAAAGCGGCGCAGAAGACAACCAATACGGACAACTCTGAATGAAACAGAGATGTTCGGTAGGATCCCTAGACATGTAAAAAAAATCAAGATTTAAAAGTTGATAAGTGCAATGCTGGCAACCTCGCTTCGATTTGATTATTGGTATCATTAAGTTAAATTAATTATAGTCGTTGTTATTATATAGTCTTTTTATTTACTAATAATTTTCCTTAAATGCTCAAGATGTACACGAAATTTCATATTAAAATTTATTATTGATTAGTGTAAACCGAACCTTTACAAGACCAATTCTTATGAAAACTGTTATCAGCTTAAAATTCAAAAGCAAAAATACAAAGGTTAGTCGAATAAACCCACAAAAAAAAAGAGTTTTTAATGTCCGTCCGAACTTATAATATAAAATATCGACATAAAGGGAATTACAGATGCTTTGAGAACCAAACGTCCCAGGCTCGAGCTCCTTCTTGGGATAAAATGTTTCAGCTGGATATTCATTTTTTTCTGATTTCATTATATTTTCTGATTTATAGATGTAACAGGTTAAACCAATTTACATTTAAAATACCTAAACTGATCAACAAGTCAGCCCAATAAGGTTAGTTCCAAAAATCTGTTAAAAAAGGTCAATTTGCAGTGCACACGGGACCATAACAGTGTGATGAAATATCATTGTATTTTTTATCATTCAAGTCACACTGGGTTGTTCCCACATGCAAAGCCAAAATACCCTTTCAAACAATGTCATACAGTCTGATTTTTTTTTAATGTCTATGGTTGAACGGATTATTGATTTATTCATTATCATAAAATATTGTCTCAAAATAGATGAAATGAATCATCCAACCTACAGCAAGTAGCAGCAAAGTATATGAAGAGAAGGTATGGTCAATCTCAAATAAAAATTCAAATAGTGACAGGTCAAAGTGATGACATCACATCTTGTGTTTTTGGAACTTTAAAAATGATAGTTTATGGTGACACATGGTAATTTCTGTAAATGTGGACTAATTTTCTGATGGCTAAGGCAAGCTTGAACTTAAGAACGGGTTTTTTAAATCACATATTCACCCAATAAGGGCTTTTGAAAAAGTGCAGAAGATGTGATGTCACACAGCTGAAAATTGACCCGAGACTCGGTCATACCTTCTCTTCATATACTTTGAGTATTAGCAGTACACATGAATTGGTACACAATTAAAAACATAACAGTTCTCAAAATCTTACTGACACCAAGGTGCTTACCTTGTAGTAACTGAAATTATAGCCAATGATTGCAATGACTATTGCTCCCATTAGAAGACTAACGGCGCAAAGAATTGCTCCAACGTTCGATGCCCGGCTATACCTGAAATTAGATTCGAAAACTTTTATCGATGACATAAGAAAAGAAAATAAATAAATGATGAACTATTTTTGGTGACGTCATTACCTGACGGGAATCTCAGCATATAACACTTAAACTTACCAAAAATATACAAAAGAGAATTTTTTTGACAAAGGTAAGCTTATTTTTCTCTGACTAGAACGGAATGAGCTACCTTACTGAATCACATTTTATCGATTTGACCTTTATTCAAAGTGACTAGCCTATTAGATCAAAAATAAGAAAATGTCTTTAAAATGATCTGTCTTATTTTACCATGATGATTCGCTGGAACCATATGAGCTAGGTGCATAATGCCTTGGTAGGGGAGGTGGTCCCATTGTGTGGTGAGCTCGTCCTGATCGCATCCTAGATTTTAAAAACGTTTTGACAACCTTGAAAACCTTTATAGTGAGTCGGGATCTTGCTCATTGACAGGTTAAGTGTCAGTAGTGCCAGAGGTTTAATAAAAATCACAATAAAAACAAAACTTGTGCAAAATATTTTTGTAAGTCCCTGTTGACAAAAATGCACAAAATTGATGGAATTCCACCAGATTTGGCAACACTGATGCTAGACAGAAATAAAGAGAATTTGAATTTCCTCTCTTTACTCAATATTTATACTAGCGCCTTCAATGCAATTAATTCTTGGAGGAATTTTGAAGCATTTTTGGCAGCACTATACATTAGTAATACACAAAGATTAGTTGATGTCTTTTATAAAAGCAATCAAAGAATTCTCACTTCAAGTTTCTGTATTGAGTCCAAATCGTTTCTCACGAGAAAACTAATTTGTTCAAAAAGAAAAAAAAAATTAACACATCAACGTTCAACTGATTAAAAACATGTTACAGTTCACATTTCTAAATGAAATATTTTAGAAAGATCTAAAAATGTCTAAAAATGTCTAAAAATATCTGCAAAAGCTTAATCTTGGTTGGAAATAAAAATTTAGACACAAAAAAGCTGTTCTCACAATAATTTATAAAATTTATAAAATTTTTCTCTAATCTAGATTGAATGGAAGTTAAGGAATTTAGAAATTTTCCTAAGATTTATTTGATTGAAAAATACCAATATTGTATATTTAGAAATTTGACTTAACCTCAACTGTGAGCGTGGTATAAATTATTGTTGAATTTGTGGCATAACGGTTAAAGTGGATGGTTCACAATCTGAAGGTCCCAAGTTCGAGCTCCCGCCTGGGACAGAAGACAGAAGGCAGAAGATTGAAAAAAATCACATTCTTTTTCATTTATAAGCCAGTGTTTGTCATTTGCATAAATGGCTGTACACTACACACAATAACCATTTAAAATCAACTGATCTTCATCATGGACAAAAGCTTACCTTGATAAAAGAAGAACATCTAAAAATAATTAGAAATGTATTTTATTCCTTGAACATGACACAAGAGGAATCCCTCCTTTTATTACATTCTTTGTAAAAAATTTATTTGAGAAACAATTGTAACTATCTCAGCACAGTGTTTGACCTTAGACATTTTCTGTGTAGACATTTTTATTTTGATAAGTACATGTAAATTATTCATAGGGGACATGAGTTTGAATGAGTCAAGTTTATCAAACGGAAATTGGCTTTAAAAGCGACCTCCAAATTAATCATTGTAGGTCAAAGACAAAGTTAGAACGTTTTTGTATTATGACAAGTTTGTCTATTTAGTATTAGCGGTCACCCAATGCATAAATTAGGATGATTGTCTATTGAGTTTCAAAATGTCACTTTTTCCAAAAAATACCACGTTTATTTTGTGGAACTAAAAGTTGGGAACTGTTCGTTCCGGTTATTGTTGGCAGTGTTATAAACATGTCACGATCGTATAATACGACTCAGATATCCTGCTTCAATTAATGGTTAAAATTTTTTAATAAATAAATTGGATCATCTTTTCTCTCATAACGTGGATCTCAACGGTGGCTCCTGCCGGGAAAAGGGTTGAAACCTCTAAAATAGGCTAAGTTAAAGTATTAAGTGTTTTAGCTCACAATGAAATAATATTTGTGGAAAACAACATTGTGTTAAGTAAGGCATTTTGAAACCAGACTGTAAGTGTTTATGTAAGATATAGTTAAAGCTTCATCTATCATTACGTTTCACGGAGCTGAAAACACATTCGAAAAACTATATTTCATTCAAGCGCTGCTTAAGCTCTTACAGTTTTAGGTGGTCGAATGATTTTAATAAATTTCAGCTTGAAAATGAATTTCAGAGTAAACTTGAAATCATTTTTAGTGCTAAAGTGTAATTTCAAACTCTATCTTGTATAAAAAAAATTGTACTTTCGTTGACAAAATTAGGCCTGAAATTTTCTTAATTATGCAAGAGAATCACGATGTAACATAGGTAGTTGCAATTACAATAATGTAATTGAATACATAACTTTTAAATATTATCTAACGCTTCGATGATTCTTTTATCAAATATCTACCTTTTGACATTTGACTTCTTGCGTTAAGCGGCAGTAGAAATAATCAATGAATAAATTTAGACTCGAGGTTTTCCCGCGGTCTTGACATTGCTCGAGTCAAAACAATGGGACCGACTTTATCTAGACATTTCAGGTGTGAGCTTGACTTAGACAAAAAAAATATTTCTGAAGCATAGAGTTATTGAGCAAAGGTTAACCAAAACAAACGTATCAAGAACATGAAAATATAGATATATAGCATACCTTGTTATGTGGTCAAGCCATTTTTTCTCTCCAAGATAATATTAAAGATGTCTCAGAATATTTTTTTAGGCAAAGGGCTTGACGAGTCAAGCCAACATAAAAAAAAAAATACTTTGACCAATCGTACGTTATAACAGAAATACTTGACACGGGCCATTCGCGGGCCATTTGTGGGTCATTTGCGGGCCATGCGCGGGCCACTCACGGGCCATTTACGGGCATATTGCGGGCCATTCGCAGGCCACTCACGGGCCACCCGCGGGCCACTCGCGGGCCACTCGCGGGCCACTCGCGGGCCACTCGCGGGCCAATCCAGCTCGCGCTCACAATAGTTTGACCTATTGAAAGGAATTGAGCTTCTAGAATATCAAAAAGTTGTTACGAGTAATAAATTTCCACTTGAAAATCTTTGAATCGACGTTCAATCAAAAATCTCAAGTTGAAATTAAAAAAACTCGAGGTGAGATTGCCACTGTATAATTTGTACTGTTGCCACGATTGCAAGAATGTTAGCAAATTTCAGAGTCGAATTAAAACAGTTCCAGAATTCGTCCACTAAATAATACTTTCAGTTTTTGTCCTAAGTAGAAAATTTTGTTTGACAAGATTGAAATTTCAGTTGTGCAACATAAATGCATGGATAAGCGTATTTTTGCTAGCCCATTAATCAGTTATAACCTTTTTATTGATAATTACCAACAGATATCTCGATTGTAGTAGAGTCATTTTGAATTTCGCGCTCTTTTATGTTGTTAAAGGAGAAGCGGCATTAGATAGAAAGTTCACATAAAGCTAAAATGTAAACAGTTTGTTTCCGTACAAAAACATCTTGTCATGGACTGGGAAGCTAAAATGTTTATTTTTATAGTGTAATTTAGTTTTTGAATATAATTTAATGCCAATAAGTGAATGAATAAATGAATTTTATAAATTTTGATATTTTGATATTTTTAGGCTATGTCAACTTAACTTACACTTTTAGGGTTTTCAGTTATACCAAATATATTTGACACTCTCTATGAAGGGAAATTTGACACTAGTGCATTTCAAGTGATTACATCGAGAAATAGTAAATAATTTACTCAAATATTCATAATTTCTATTCTTTTATTTAGTTCCTAGCATTTCTGTCATCAGGTTGTCAAACTATTTCTGGTTGTAGCAAATTTGGTAAATTTGATGAAACTTGTGTTGGCAGCTCCCGAGTTGTCGGCTAGAGACTGCCATAAAAAGAAGTTTTTCAAAAACATGGTTATAATTGTAATGTATTTTGACAAAAAAACATTGCAATTTTATTAGTTAAAACTTTATTATCAAACAAATATGTAAAACTATGAAACTCAAGTTATTTAAAACTGTCAAATATTAGACAAATTTTTACCTTTATTTCATTATTTTTGTGCTTTGGTAATTTTTTGATGATTCTCAACGCAATCTTTTGTTGACATTTATTATTAAACAAATGTCAAAAGTTGAATTTTAACAGTAAACCTAATCTTAGGATCAAACCTGAGTACGAAGAAAAATAAATTAAAGAAATAGATAGCAGTCTCATTTCCATAGAGTAATTTTGCTTTCAATGTAAGCTTCAATAAACATTACATATATCTTTGATATGATCGTTAATGAATTAAAATATCTCATGTCTGTTGCAAAACTTTTTGCAAGTGTCAATGTGTCTTTTATGGTGATCTCATTGCACATTTTGTGACCCAAGATTTTTGACTGGTGCAAACTTTCATGAAAACATCAAATAAATTTTTGTAATCCAAGATTAGTTCCCTAGTGAGGTTTTATCAGTACAATGGGCTCACTAATTTAAAGTCAGCCTAGAGTGTTATGTGATATTGAATGAAATTTAAATATAATGAGCCAAGATTAGACCGTAACTAAATTAAAAAATTCAGCTGAAAACAATGAATCGCTGTGTGTTTTGGTGATAACATTTACTGATAAGAACTTTCTTATCAAAGAAGAATCGCACGGTGGGGCATTAAAACTGCAAAAGTGTCGAACATCGAGACATATTTGAGGTATGAAATTATCACGAGACCACGTTCAGTGCTGATCAAAAAATGATTTTCACGGTCATCTCATAAAGTCTACCACAAAATGCCTTAACCAATAAATGCAACAAAGTTATTTTTGTTTCAGTTTAAATATTTTTTTTTCTTCGTAATAATCGATGAATTCGTGATTCACAAAACATTCAGCATTTTTTTCCAAAACAAAAGCTTGGAATCAGACTCGAATATTTTTTTTAACATTTTGATGAAACTTAATAGTGACATGATTAAAAGTTCGTTTGGATCTAGTAAGTTTATTTCTCAATCGTTTTCAAAGCTTTTGCTTTTTATACTTGAAAATTTCCACTTGAAACGGCCGGTGGTTAATGTTTTAAAAGTTGTTATACGCGAAAATCCACGTTACGATTGAAAAGTTGGACCAGGTTATAAGAAACAAAATTTTGCTTTTTTAGTGGGACAGCTTTATTTGCCTGATACCACCATAATTTTTACAACATTGGTCCAAGGTTGGTTCAAGTTAGTATTGATAGATCAGTAATTAATCGGATGTCTGCTCAATATGCAATCGAGTCAAAGATATTTTCATAATTTCCCCCTTTAAAAAAATGGCGATGTCACCAAATTCCCAAGGGAATATTTATCCTTTTTTTACTTTCAGATGAAAGTTCAAAAATCTCTCACCTTATGGCAGGTGCACGTTGGAAGTTCTCCCTCTGGTGGTATCACCTTCGGGTAGGTTTACCTGTAAGCTATCCACTTCTTTCATTATTAAAAAAAAATTGTTTTTCAAAAGTAACAAGCTCTCTTAGTGGTCGTATCCTGATTACTGTTGTTGATAAATAAGTTACACTCATTGGTTATAATTGAGTATTTTGCGTTTTTGCTGGAGTGAGACAACTTAGATATACTTTACAGCCGTAACTTGTTTTTAATTTTGACCTCAGAAGAAACTGAGGCGTCGGAAGGTGACTCTCAAGTCCGGGATCTTCTACTTGTCGTTGATTTTCATCTTCAGCATCGTCTATCATTTGTACAAATGGAATTTTGTCTGCTCGAATATTCCAATCTATAATCTCATAGGTAATTACTTTCAGCACCGTTTAAATGTATCACTCAATACGGACAAAGACATGTAACGGCATTCTAACAAAACTTGAGTTAGAATATTTTTTTGGAATGTTTTTTTTTATTTTACTTAAAAGAATGCTTTGTATGGATAGTTAGCTCATGTTTCATTTTTCAACGTTTCTTTTAAGCGGGCCTTGTTAAGATGAAATATTATTTTTTGTTGTTTTGCCCATTCAGAACTATTTACACTTACAGTATTCAATGGTATTGAATTGGGTTTATTTTAAACGGATCTTTACTGGTATAAACATCTTTTTGAATGTATAGTGTAAGTTTTTATTAAATGATTACTCGGCACCACTTAAAAGTATCAAAAAACCAGTAGCGTTTCTTTTAACGTAACTTTTTTACTATGAAATTGTCATTTCAAAGTTGTTTGTGTTTTTTTTCCAGGTAACTTGTGCTCTCAGGTGTCTAATGGCGAGGTCGTTGGTGATTTGTGCACTGAGATGTGTGGGCCAAATGCGACTTTGAAGGTCGACTCTTGTCAGATCTGGCACGGAGGCAAGGACGTCGTCTTCTCGGCCACTATCTTCGACAACAAAAAGGTCACATTGTTGCTAGATTTGGTTGAATATTCTAAAAAGAAACTAGAGGTCAGATAGTATTTTAAATGAAGGTTCGTAGAATTCTGTTCGCACTGGTTCAAAAAAAAAAAAAAAAAATAGCGCCACGTTTTCATGTGAAGATGTTTAGACTAGTACTCGGGTCCGGGCCAATACCTAATCTTTGGTTCGGGGCAAAAACTCGGGCTGGTAGAAAATTCCTTATCCCGAGCCATAGTATCGATTTGATTCCAAGTTTTGTGAACAGTAGATCGGAAATTCACTAGAATTGAAAACAAAAATTTGTTAATTGTAAATTAAAGTTTATATTATTTTCATTTGTAACAAATTTGTCAACACTGCTTTTGAATTAATTTCTTAAAAAAATCATTGAAAATATTTTACAGATTTTTGTTAAGGGGCAGAAAAAATCTCTGGAGAGCCAAAACGCTATTCCGATTTTTCCCCAAGGACCATACGGTGAGGAAATTCTGCCAGACCTGGCGACATTCGAGGATCTGGTGGAAAGTTATTTGAAGAACAACATGGACATCGATTTGAAAGCGCAGAATGAAGACGTCTTTGAAAAATTGTGGAATTTTGAAATCGGAAAAAGAGGTAAAATTTCAAGTGTCCGACTTTTCAATATATACAATTAGTTGCGTTTGCAAATGTTCATTATTGTACCTGTTTGTAGTTGTAATTAGTCGATTGATTATAGTTTAATAACTCGAAAACATCAATTTGGAAAAAGTACCACGCATGACTTGACTATTATCAAAAAATGACCTTTTGCACTCGCAACCAAGCATAATTATGACCATTTGATCTTAAAAAACTTTTTGATAATTCCATCACGAGAGAATTACAAAAAATACCGTCGCTTTCATTTTCCAGGCGAGCACTACCGTCATGAGCTCATCAATTTGTGGGAACTAGTTCAAGACAATGAGTACATTTTTTCAAAGATTTTCGAGGACTTTGAACTTTTTCCAAAAGTTTTGGGAACTTGCGGAGGTTTTTACGCGGTGGAACACGTTGACCCACTCACCTTTCCTTCAGTCTTTCGAACTAACAGGTAACGAGGCCGATTCAATGAGTCCTTGATTACTGATTACAAGTTTATTAAGATCTGAAACATGTGTGTATTAACATCTCGCTCAAGGTTGTTGGAATTTTATTCTAACAAGTGTTTTGGTGGAATTCTCATTATATTTCTGGCATGACTGTCTACGATATTAGAAGAAGATCAATATTAATTGAGATTTCTATGGAATTTTATTCTTGCAAGTGTTTTGGTGGAATTCTCATTATATTTCTGGCAGAACTGTCCACGGAATTGGAAGAAGCTTTTATATTTTTTTTAGAGTTTTGTGGAAGTTTATTCTAACAAGTGTTTATGTGGAATTCTCATTATATTTCTGGCAGGACTGTCTACAAATTTTGGAAGCAGCTTCAGTAATAATTGAGATTTTTGTGGAATTTTTTCTTACAAGTGTTTTGGTGGAATTCTCATGCTTTTTCTGGCAGAACTGTCTATGAAATTGGAAGCAGCTTCAATAATAATTGAGATTTTGGTGAATTTTTCTTCAACTTTGCTGGCAGGACTGTCTGGGGCCAATTTTACGTTGTCAATCATTTTTAGTTTCAAAGAGTGGAGCGTGCACGTCAGCGTCGCTCTGGCAATCCTGGAATTTCTGGATGAGCTCGAATCCGTATTTCCATTTCCGGTGCATCTCTGTGACGTCAAGTCGTCACACTTTGGAATTTCGAGTGACGGCAAAGTGAAATTTTTGGATCTAGATGCTGTCTTCCAAAAATCAGTCATTGGTAATCAAATCATATTTTGACTTTAAAAAAACTGCAATGACTTACTTAACTTTTATATAATATAATTTAATTTATAATTTGCTAGAATACAATTAAAAAGTGAGGCTTTGAGTTTTTTTCAATTAACATTTTGAGCACCGAATTAATTAATTAATTAATTATTGTCTCATTCATATTTCAGATCGACAAATTCTAATGACACCAAGGTAACTGATATGATAAGCTAGCCCGTTTTGTGAAACAAGGATTAAGACCTATTGTTCAGTGTTAACAATGGCACTCGAAAATTTCATATTAAAAGTTTTTAGACACTAAAATTAATTATAATTGTGTTTTTAATCTTAATACTGAATGAATTAGTTGAAGGTTGAACTTATAATTCTAGGTTCTTCTTAGTAAAATCTTACAAATATTTTCAAATTTAAATATAAAAATGTGCAATTGAAAATATTGTGAAATTATCTTAACAAGGTTTTGAATATTTCACCCTATGTGGTCAACCTTTGATTTTTAAACTGAAGAAAAAGCTGGTGTGTTTTGATTACTTTAAACCTAATCCTGAAGTTTTACGTAAAGTATATGACTACAATAGTATGTTTAGCATTAGGTATGCTAAATTATAACCGTTAATAACATTTGATTTAACTCTAAAAGATCATTATGATTTCCTCTGTAAAGCGTGATATTTGACACCAACTTCCCGTAAAAACCCGTTATTTATCGCATCTTGAGCGAACAATTAGCGTACAGGATTTAATCACGTGATCAATCGGAAGATTGAGTCACGCGCATTTTGCGCTTGGGGAAATTGTGATGGATCTGTTTAGCTTTGACTAATTTTATGTAGTAATTTGAATTTCTCACTTTTTACACTCAAGGGAAAATGGCAGTGGGCGTTTTCCTCAAGTGGAGCCGACTTTTACCTAAAAAAACTTGAACTTCTCTGAAATAAATCAGTATTGAACCGACCGTCTTGACCGAACGGAGCAGCGTCAGCACAGAACATCGAACGTCTTTATTCTTTCTAAGATTGCAAGTAGTCTGGGGCAGACTACTTGGGCCGAGTCTTGAGAAATCTACAAAGATAACGCTTATCTAAAACTATATTAATTTATTTGCAGTTGTGAAAAACATTCAGACTGTCACTATTTTGACTGCAAGGGTCAGTGTGACTTGATAGCTGGAAAATGCATCAGCGGTGTTATCAACAATAACTTGCAGGTACCAAAGCCTCTGTCACATAACCATTGGGTCGAGATCACAAAACCATAAGTCTACCTTGGTGTGCAAATGTAAAGAAAAATATTTATTATTTTATATGCTCCAGCTTACTTTTCTTTTTTTTAGGTCATCTGTGAAAAGATTTTCACTATCAAAAAAATTTCTGAAAGCCCAGGTGAGAATTTGTAAGCTAGAATGTTTAGTTAATAAACATATCGTATTTATTAGTATTTATAAAAACACTAACTTACACACTTTTAAAATTATTCCGTTCTGCTAAGCTGTTCCGTTAAACAAAGGAATTGTCACTGTTTTTGAATAATGAAATCACTAAACCTCGATTGAATGAAGTTAATGGGATCAATTCAATAGAGATCAATTAGTTGGTAGTTGTAAATTTGCAAATGTAATTTAATTTTTCCTTAGATAATTTCTTCACGTCTGGTTTTTTGTCTTCCAAACACATGAACACGCGGCTCCGACGAACACTGGATCGTTGCTCCAACCCTACCGGAGCAATTGACAATGTCAGACTTGCAGCCGGAGCAGACATCAAAGCGGAGCTCTACTCTGCGCTCCGGGAGGTTCTTGACATTGCTCACAAGTTAGAGGATACGGAAACCATAGACAGCTAAAGCAAGGACGGATCTCAAGTTAAAGTTTGAGGATTTCTAAATGCTTTTTTGAAATTCTATTTTTCTGTTATCTAAATTAAGAATTTATTTCAAAGCATTTTACAATCGCAACGCGTTAATCGAAACCGTTGTGCTTTCCGCTGAGTAAAGCGCATTTGTCAACTAGTCCTAAATTAGTGCATTATGAACCATTGGCATCTTCATTGAAACTATTAGAAAATTAAATTTTTATTTCCAAAAGTATTATTTTTAAAATTTAGAAGTGCAATTATAAGACTTCTAAAAGTCAGGTGTCTTAAATTTCCCGAGCTTATAAGTCTCCCAGCCAAAACATTGATCCCCATTGTTAAGTTTAATATTGTGAGCTTAAAGCTTTGGTCACATAACCACTTTGGAAGCCGTACGAAACTATAGTCCAAGCCCATTGATCAAATATGAATGATTATTTATATTCATTTAACGGGCTAGACCATTGTTTTGTACGGCCGCCGTGGTAGTTATGTGACCAAGGCTTAACTTTAACTTTCCATTAAAAATGACCATTTCTGGACTGAAAATCGTCATTTTAAAACATCCTTT
>LR039529.1:9008-19812 GCA_900607525.1 Apocyclops royi
CGATCGCTTTTGACCGTTTTTAATCGTTTTACGATTTAAAACGAATATAACTAAAATGAATATTGCAAGCTTAGTAGAAATCAACATCTCGTTTTATCATGGGAATAACCATTAAAAGATGGGAATTAGTTCAACTTCTCCCACTTAGTTTGTCATTGAAAAACGTTGATCACATGTTGATGTAGCGATAAACAATTTTCATATTCAATAGTGGAAAGAAACAGACACTGCTGATAATGAGTTTGGAACTCATATGTGAGTTTGGGCTAAAGTTAGTATTGAACTGGATTCAAAGCTCTACACTACACAAAATAAATGTTAAAATTAATCAATCTTCATCATTGACATGAGCTGAGCCCAAACTTATTTGACATTGATAGTATTAAACACAGAATAATACTTAAATAATATTAATTGTTTTCTTTATGTTAAGATCAGTGCAATTTATATTGCATTAACATTTTTGAGATTGCAATTTTTTCCTGATACCATACGTGCCAAAACTATTCCAACTTTTCTGTCATAAAAATGAAAAACACAAATTTTGTGGAAAACTATATATATTTCTGTCAATTTCAACAAACTGAAGTAATAATTATGAAATATTATCACCATTAGCTTCAATAACAGTCCCAACTTGAGGCTTTAATGACTTGCAGATCTTACTGATGTAGGATTCAGACATGTTGCTCCAGGCTGACATGATATTTGCTTGAACTTCTAATGCCTGCCAGGGATGTTGAGACCTTGAAAATGGGGTGACATCTATCAGAGTTTGATGACCCAATGCTAACCTCTAAAAACCTGCTTGGTTTCAACATCCTTTAATCCCCATGACTTTGACCTGTGAAATGTATTGTAGGGTTAGTGAGTAAATACACCTTTTCATATAATTTTCATAGCAATGTGTGTAGGATTGTTTTATGCATGTTATATAACCAAATTCTTTTGTAATAGTTTAAATTCATGCGCGTGAATTTTCAAAGCCATTTCACATGAGATGAGGTGAGACATACTTGCAGGTACAAGGTCAATGCAGTAACCTGTTTTATGACACCAGAAATGCCTCGCGTCTTCTCTCATTAAAATTGTCTCATCTGCGCATCTGAAGGCGCACCAATTTGCATAATTGCACTCAAACAGTTTTCTCTCGCACGGAAGGGATGTTAAGACACTTGGGCTAAATAACTTAGGATTGTTTGACTCAACATAACCTAAAATACCTGCCAAATCTTATCATCCTGGAGCTTCATTTCATTTCACCTGCAAATAACACTTGTATAAAAATTGTTTCTCATCAAATAAAAGTCAGTCACGGTTGAGATTTACCTTTGGATATCAACACTATAGTTGTATGTATATAGTCTATAGTATAAAAGAAATCTCATCTCATGAATAAAAGTCAGTTACATTTGGCATTGCACATTTCAACTTTAGTTGTCTTCACAATAATTACAGACATGTATGTGTTATGTTTAAACTAAGCATTCAAACTTTTATAGCATTTGTCAGTCCAACTTAAGCTGATTGTCTGATTGTTGCCATAACAACACATATTTTAGTATAATTTCACTGCCCCTATCCTAAATACATACATCCATTAAGATTTTATGACCTTGTCTTTCTGACTGTCAACCACATCAAAGATTGAAGATATAGACATAAGGAAGCTTTCGTGGATGAATCTTTGAAGCTCGAGCCCATTCTGTGAAAAATTTTTTTACTTATCTATGGATTCATGATTTTTGACCCTTTATTTAAGTGTAATTTATTTTTGTACTTATAAAACATTTTGTCTATTGAAAAATCAGTTTTATAAAGATAATGATTTCCTTAATTCATCGAGCAAAATTTGTTGCTATACAGTAGGCTTTTAGGATGCTCTGATTACATGCAAGAGGTAGCCATTTATAAAAAGTATTGGTATTCTGTGGAATAATACTCATGAAAGTTCAGGCTAAGATTGTGTCAACTCTGAAGTTCAATGTTTATTTCTTGAAGTGCATAGCCTTGAATTCAGTTCAAAACTGATGCTAAAATTTTACAATCAAGCTCCGAAGCCAAACCCACACTATCGGCTCAGGAAGTTTAATTAAGTTTCACCCAATGAGAGCTTCTTGGTTGTTTTGCTAAAAATAGACTTTTGACCTGTTCAAATACCAATACTAGAACAGCAATAAAGTTAGCTCAAGTTTGACTGCCTTGTGTCTTTCTTACTTTCAATGGGATCAGTCTGAGGGAGATCATCTTATGTGAAAGTATAGTACTCACATTAAAAAGATATGCTTCGAAATCTTTTGTACGCTGTATGATATTGCTCAAGCTTAGCCATGTTTTTGTCTGAGTGCTTATACTCTGATTCCTCAGACTTGGCCCAGAGAATCTCCCCAAGGTTTTCTTCAATCTTTGAATCCATTGATAGGCAGAAATGTAAAGTAAATTAAATTGTAACAGATATATTTGTGGTTAGACAATAATTATGGCAAATAGACAGATCCAGTCGATGGGTCAGCTCAGAGCTTATCCACAAAGACAGAGTGCATCAAAATTATTTCTTATTGGTCACATAAAACTTCTCAAAACTTTTTTATGGGTCAATCTTAATTTGTCAAGATATGATCATCCAATGAACATTTACAATTGGTCAAGAGATTTACTTGTAGCACGTTGACTGGACACGCCTATTTCAATGGGGGATTTTGATGAGATCAAGATTCATTACTTATCACTGGAAAATAGAAATTTTGAGGGGGGATTTCATAAGGGACTAAAAAAGATCAAAACTTATAATCGAGTAAATTTATGTTATTTTTGGATAAGAGTTATCTTTGAAAACTTTTCAAGACTTGGCCCAAGTAGTCTGTCCCAGACTACTTCCAATCTTAGAAAGAGTAAAGACATTCGGTCAAGACTGTCGGTTCAATACTAATTTATTTCAAAGAAGTTCAAGTTTAAATAGGTAAAAGTCATTTTCCTTCGAGTGTAAAAAGCGGGAAATTCAAATTACTACATAAAATTAGTCAAATCTAAGCGGATCCATCACAATTTCCCCAAGCGTGATATGGGCGTGACTCAATCTTCTGGTTGAGCACATGATTAAACCCTGTATGCTAATTGGTCACTCAAGATGCGATAAATAATGAGTTACATGGAAAATTGGTGTCAAATTTCACGCTTTACAGAGGAAATCATAATGATCTTTAGAGTTAATTCCCATGTTAACTAATAGTTATAATATACTTAATTCTTAAATCACTCTATTAATCGTGCACTTAACGTAAAACTTCAGTATTACGTTATTATTAAATTTACTATAATTTAATAAACAACATCAGTATTACATTATTGTTAGGAAATTAACAAAGCTTACAATAAATCTGTGATAACCTAGACCTAATCAATTTAATTTAGGTGAAATGTACAATTTCACATCTGGGTCAACGGATGGATGGTCTACTTTCTGAAGCTCAAGCAGTTGATGAAGATTTAGAAAATATTCAGAATGCTGCGGATAAGATAATAAAAGGTAAAATATATATTTTGCTTTGTTTTATGAGGCCAACTTTCTTAAAATATAGTTTTTGATTAGTCACATTCCACTTGCCAATGATCTTGCTGGAAGTTGGTGTCTTATTACATCATTACTCGGAAGAAATCGTAATTGTTTCTGGAAATGTTCCCACATTATCTAACAGTCATAAATATTATACCTAACACTTAATGTTCTATAATACTCAAAGGCTAATATAAAACAACTGTATTATTTTGCAAATATAATTTCTTGCTGCAGTCATACAGCTATTTGTTAGGCGGCTGTATGAATATTCACAAGGCAGCCGTATGTTGGCTGTACAGCACTCGTAAGGAGAAATTTTATTTTGTCGATTACCTTGCAGCTGCCACAGGATGGCCTTACTGCTGCCGCAAGAATATAGTATTGGCTTTTACAGCCACCATATGGCTGCAACACTGTGGCTACACAGTGGCTGCACGGTGGCTGCACGGCCACCTCAAGAATACATTATTGGCTGCATGGCCACCTCAAGAAAAGACAATTGAAAAGAATGTTTAAGGCAGCTGCAAGACCTGCATTCATAATGTTTCTTTGGGCAGCCATACAGCTACCTGCACGAAAATTGGTATAGCAAAAAAGTTTAACAATTTGAACTTTTCTCCACTTACTAGAAAACCCTGCAAAATATTGCAAAACAATATGGCAGCTGCTGTTTGGTAGCCATATGGTCGTCGCATGTGTTACTCGAGCCCTCCTCAGCCCTGTTTGGCCAAGGCATGAGACTGGCCCATTATCAACTAAACCCTCTAGCTTAATTGCGATTGGACTCTGTCAAATACCGCCCTCTCCCTTTGGTTCATTTCTATCTCGTAAGAGACACATTGTTATCATACCTTAATGGCCATTTAAAGTAGAAATGGTGAGTTTGTATGTTCTGACTAAGCTAACCCGACTAGACTTCATCTCACCCCTTGTGTGTATTGACCTTGACCTAATGATGGTAGACTAATACTAGATCAAGTTAACAATACCATTGAATGTCTTACTTCTTAGATCAGCAGAAAATGTCTGAATGCAATGAATGAGGATGTGAAACTCTTTATTAATATTTACAATATTTACAAATACAACATAGTCCTAATTTCTGCCACATCATATATTTATCTTGCAATAGAAGGGAGGAAAGATAGCGTGTTAGTCTTAAGGGAAAATATTTGTTAGTCCGGCCTGTTTAGAAGAGTGAATTAGAGTCATGCTGGGGTCGACTAGTAGAAAAGAGGCAAGGCGCTAGCCACAGCATGAAACATTATAAAACTTTACAAAAACAGATCTTGTGGTCATGGTTCAGCCTCTACGAGTGATTTGTGACAGTAGCTTGCATATAGATATCTATGTGTCTTTTGAATAACTAGTTGATTTTATGCAGGTTTTATGCCCAGATTACCAATTGATTTTAAGTCATTATTTTATGTGTTTTCTTTAGAAAATACAGTCCCCTTCACCAACTCACATGATTTAAAAGTCTTGGTTATTTTACTTACATCAATGGGAGAGGTTATTGATTTATCTACACGCAGAAAGTAGTCTATAAGTGTAGTTTACACAGCCTTTTGCATAGAGGAGAGGAGAGGCTTTATGTCTTTTTACTCAAGTCTATAGACATGTCAGCTGTTGCAGTCACTGATCAAGGTATTATATATCATTAAAAGCCTAAAATTTTCCATCTATTGTTGTACTGGGAGCTGTGATTGTTGATTGCTCTCAATTAAAATAATTTGTAAATTGGACAATGAGAAAAAGTAACTTAGGTTCATCATCTTTTCTAAACTAGTAAGTCAATCTTACCACTCAAAACACCGTGGCAAGCAAATTGTAGGGGTCTAGACAAACATTTGGTTTTTCAATTTTGTCCATGTCCATTTGACAATTCAGATTTACATTATCTTCAAACGGGTGTTTGTCTGAGATCAATTAAACAAGGACATTCTGAGAATAACTGCTGTTTATTTTCTAAGTCCTCTGTAAAATACATTCAACTCTGAACAATCTCTCATGGGAAAAGTTGAACAAGCTTGGCTTATCAGCAGCAGGCCCAAAACATTCAGTAAATAAGTCACAGCAAGAAAATAGTGTAAAAATATTTTCACTCTGCTGTAGTCAATGTTATAAAACATTTACGCTCGTAAACTATGAATAAAATAAGGAATAAAGGTAAGATTCCATAAATGTGCTGTTTCGCGAAAAGCACTATCTTTTCTTTACGAAACGACGTTAAAACGTTTATACAATGAACCGCTGGTCAGCTTAGTTGCTGCAGAAACTGTGATAGAGAGAAGCGCTTGAAGAAAAATCTCTGTTGCTGCCAGCCATACAAAAAAGATCTGAAAGTAGTGTGAACAATCATCATTGAAATTGAAGATAATTACTTTTTCATCAAACTAGTTTATTTTTGCACTCTTCAATATCTTACTTTTTCGTGAGATGATCTCATTTCAAACGAGCACTTTTAAGTTTCAAAACTTTAATGACAGCCCTTTAATTTCGGTACGTGTTCATTTTATACACATTGACAATTCTTTGCTTAAATTCGATAATTTTTAATTGATTTTGTTTTCATTTTTAGCCTTGAGTGTTAAGATGTCTTCTTTAAACATCGGTTAATTTTACGAGTTCTAAGTGCCCTTTTGTCAAAATTGGTAACCGTGTCATATTATGGTTCCCAAATTTTCACATTCCCGAGCATTAAAAAGTACCTACTGAGTCCCAAAAGTGCTACTACGGGCCGAACACATCTTATCAGGTTAAATTACTCGATTTTTTAAGCATGTCGAATATAAATTTTACGAACTTATTTGTTTCAGATTTGTATCGGCCGTTCCAAGTTGTCGATCCTGAAAATGAAGCGCCCTCTCTTGCTTGTATCGTGGATCAAAATTTGAATTCTGTACTTGAACCGTGCATTGCAATCGATGGAGGTACAAAGCAGTACTGCATCTGTGGTGAAATGTACTGAAATAAAAGCTATACTATTTTAAGTAGGCGAGGGATGTGGTGGCCCGAAAGCTAGCTCGGGACAACGTTTTACACCGCAGGAAAGACTTCTGCATGACTGTTGAAACCAACCATGCCCACTACATCAAGGATTGTATTCCCAAAAGATCTTTCAAAAAATCACAAATTTTTCTTGTAAACTTGCACACATTTTATTCATACCAGTTAGCTGTGTAGAAGTTCAAAAGTTTCGGACAATTTTCGTAAGACATTTCTTAACTTTTACGTAGTTGTCAGGAACATTTTGACTCGGTGAAATCTAGACTTTAGATAACTATGGTGACATCAGTTTATTATTCGTGATTCAACAATTGTGGCTTCGATCGTTCTCTACGGGGTGGGTATTCACAAAAATTCTTAAGAAAATCTTACGACATTTCCTTAAAATTTCATCTTATCTATGTTATATTAAGCTAAATGAATATATGGCTGTTAGATATCTAAGATTACCTAGTAAGATTTAGGAATTTTCGTAAGAACTTTTGTGAATTTGGTCCCTGATCTTCAGCAGTCAATGATTAAAACTTATTTTACGTGTAAATGAAAAGCTAGACAAGTTTGATAAAATAGAAAGTTTTCTATGTTTTGATAGTGAGATTGTTAGTTATTCTTTAACAACTGACGAAATGTGACTGAGGCTTTTTATCTACAGATCTGAAATGCCCTCTTTTGTCGGTCGGTGATAAAGTCTTCTCGGTGAAAAACGGACTTTTGGATACTTGGATCGAAGCAGAAATTGTGGAAGTCTTAGAGAAAGATGGCGAGCACTCATACAGACTACGCTTTCAACAAAGTCATGATAGCGGTGAGTTTCAGGTCAAACTGTCTAAGGAAAAGGTGTCCTTAAATTCCCCTTAAGTCTGATATGAAATTTTATTTTATGCATGTTGGCCCGTGAATTTATACACGAAACATCGTTGTTACCTGATCTGCCAAGGGTTGCAAGAAATGTTCGTAAAATTCCACCAAAAAACAGAACAAAATATAGTACGTTACATCCTGAATCCCCTATACATCCAAGTATTGCTTGTTCCCACTTCAATGAATTCCACCAGATCTGCGAACATTGTATACATCATTTGTTTATCAATGAAATGCTGTTTCAAATCCTGCTCAAATTGTCATCTAAATTCCACGAAAACTTCAAATCATCTTATCCAGTATACCTTCGCAATACTTCAACTCTCTCAGCGCTAAGCTACACCGTTAAATAAAGCTTCTACTTTTAGATGACATGTCCGAAGAGCGTCCACTTAGTCACGTTGCGTACATTGACCCACCTCAGATTAATCTTAAGGTGGGAACTCGTGTGATAGCTCTTTACGAAGACACGGACTACAGCGCATTTTCAGGACTTTTCTTCGTAGGAATCATCGCAGAAACGCCACAAAAACTCAACAAATATCGATTACTGGTATGAACTTTGGCAACCCGTTTTCAATAGATGTATTAAAACATCAGATTGGATTCTGTTAATTTCAAAGGGATAACCCAAATTGCGCAAAGGGTACTGTTGGCCTGGAACAATAGATGAGTCGATTTTGACACTCCATGACCGTTATCTCATTCGTAATTGCAGGTTTTTTTCGACGATGGCTACGCTTCCTACGTCACCCAGGAAGATGTTCGCGTTGTTTGCAAACAGAACGAGCTTAACAAGTGGTTGCTGGTTCACGAGTTCAACCGAGAATTTGTCAGAAAGTATTTGCAGCAATACCCTTGCGTCCCCATGGCCGCTCTATCAAAGGGGCAACTTGTCAAAACGGAGTGGCGTGGCTGTTGGTGGATATCCAGAGTAGAAGACGTCGATGCTTCATTGGCGAAGATTTTATTTTTTGTCGACGATCACACTGAAGTTATCCACTGCGGCTCGAGCCGACTCGCGCCGGTGAACGAACCGAGCCGGAGCAAAGTCGGAGCGTGTAAAGTGAATCTCTTCAAGGGGATGAGGCACGCGGTGGCTCGCAAGAGCGCGAGTAGCAGCTCGAAAAAGTTTCAGAGGAGACCCCCGTCTGAGCAGCCCAGGAGCCAGGAGAACAAGGGGACGGTGAAGAACGTTTCCCTCGATGACAAGGTCGAGGGTGCGCCCTATGTCCTACACGAGTGTTCCCCAGCGTGCCTGACTTCCAGCGTGGGTGACTCGAGATTTCAGTATGATGAAAAAGTTTTCAAAGGAATGAATCCACTTCTTATTCCTCTGAGGTAAAGTTTTACTCAGAGCCGAACCAAATTGCATAAATATCTTCTCAAGAAGATATATTGTCTCATTACCCAAAAAAGTTCACCGCGCATTGGATAATCAAATCTATTTGTTTGTTAACAGCGTCTGAAATCGATGTTTATTTTATCTATGTTTTAGCAGAAAAGTTAGATTGTTTTATGTATGTAAAAAATTTTACATCTATATCAAAATGCAACCAATTGCAAATCATACAATTGTAACAGGTATAAATGTTATAAAAGTTATTGCACGCGAAAATCCACGTTACGATTGAAAAGCCGGACGAAAATTTTGCTTTTTAATGAAGTGGGACAGCTTACTCGTATCATACATTCATAATTCGCTTATAACATTGACTAATGGTTGTTTCCAATCGTCGTGTCACTGCATTGATTTCAGGCTTGGCTGGCAGAGAGAAATGACAAAGCATAAAAATGGAAGTCGACGTCACGTGTACTACGTCACGCCGTGCGGGCGTCGACTAAGGAATTTAGACGACATTCATCGCTATCTCAGAATCACGGAGTCATCATTAGAAATCGACTTTTTTGATATGAGCTGGTAATTTTTGTTCACAAGAAAGTAATTGAAATTAATTGAAAATCTTAAACTATAATTTTTGAAGGATTTTTAAACTGTTCCGTCAAACATTTTGATTGTAGGCAAGTCCTTTTTAAACTTTTATTACCGTAAACTTATATTTTAAAAAATGTTATTTACAGAGTAGATAGTTTTAAATGAAGTTAGGTATCATTGACATCATAAACACCTACACCAATCACTAACCTAGCCCACCTGTCTGTATTGTTTGTTAATTAAAAAAACTGTTACTACAAGTCATTTGGTCTTGCATGTGGGACCAAGACAGTGTGACCAAAATATGAAATGCATACATATATATTTAGTCACACTGTTGTGATCCCAAATGACCTGTTATAACAGTTTTTGGAACAAATAAGTGTCCTCGGTCAATGTATGTATATCTAGTGCATAGACATATATTTTAATAGACTGCTGATCCCCTGTAGTACCAAATTCTGTTACAACATGGTTTTTGGCACTACTACCCCACCCAAAAATAATAAAGAAAAAGGAAAATATAACATTGATTACAATATTTAGCTCATTTAGTTCAAGAAATTTGTTGAAATGGGTTTAAAAACTGTAAAAATATATCCCTTTTTTTACTAATGTGGCTTTGTTTTGGTTGGGGAAACAGCGCCATTTTCATAGTAGTGAGTAAAATTGGAACTACATAACAGTAAAGCAGGAGATCAGCAGTCTATTGATATATATGTATAAGGCTAAACACAATTAGAAATCCATTCTTACTCAATCTACGTGCAAAGAGCCAGTGGACAGGTCTTGCAGAAACTAAGTAATTGTAATTTTGTACACTTTTTATCTAAATTTGGTCGCTCTGCTACCTAAATGGCATATAACTGTTTGAAAAAAATGCTTCGCATGACTTGACGTTTCTCTCTTTTGATTTCTTGGGGAATAAAATGATTAAAGTTTAATTAATATTGGACTTTTAGGCCAGCAAATCTTTAGAGGCATCTAGTTGATGAATTTGGTCTCACTGCGACAAGGTCATCAGGGACAGTATTCACAAAAATTCTTATGAAAATCTTACAAAAATTTCTAAATCTTACAGGGTAATCTTAGATGTCCAACAGCCACATTCATTTAGCTTAAGACAACATAGATAAGATAATTTTTTAAAGAAATTTTTTGAATATCCCTGCATGGGCCTGTCATTCAGAAATTTAGTTGCAAAATAGCAGAGTGACCAAATTACTAAATTAATCATACGTAAACACAGTCACTTTACTTTTTAAACAACCGGCTTGAGGCTCAGGTAAATTTAGGATAGGTAAATATTAAGAAAAGAAAAGAAGAAAATAGAAGAAAGAAGGAAAGTTTATAGGTGACTTACCAGGTGTTTCATTGATTCTGTTACATTTGAGAAAATTGCTCTAGCATTGGTGTTACTTAACTGGCTTGAGCGAGTCATA
>LR039547.1:0-13841 GCA_900607525.1 Apocyclops royi
AGTAAAGAGCATATTGATTTATTAAAAAATGTTAGTTTTTATATGATATTTGGGAATTATGAGAAGGATACAGCAGTGCACTTGGAGAAAAATTTTTGGAAGTTGAGTGATCTAAAGTAAGCCTGCAAGTCCCCTCAGAACAGAATCTAAAATGCTCGAGGCCTATCCGAGCCTAAAGATTTAAGCTCAAACTCGATCCGAGCCATGGCAAGTCAGCTACCATCTAGGGGTAGAGCCTCTACGAGATGGCGCAAATGCAGTCTAATGTTCAAAATTCCCCACTCAATGAAATTCCCCCATGAATGATAAGCATTTAGTTTTCTCTTTTGTTCTTCAATAATTTATCTCAAGATAATTTCTCTAAAGTGAATTAGACTGAGAATTGAAAACAGGTAATTATTCAATGTATTCTTGTTGTAAATAATTAATATTTTTATATTCGTGTTGCTTAAGGCTGTGGTTGACATGACCATCAATGTTTCCGAAAGTTTCCGTTCCAGTGTTGTGGTACTCGTGATAGCTGTCGTAGCTAAATGTTGTCTGAAAAAAGAATGGTTGTTTTTGATTCAGACGCAATTGCTGAAGATTTCACATAAACTACGAGCTTCGTATAAATTTGTAAAAAATACCCCATTTTCTCGTGAAATAGCACACCCCTAATTTTTTTCTGTTTTACTCTTATATTTTATTTTTAAATTACTTTGAATCCCGTGTATTGAGACCTTCTTCATTTTCGGCCTAAGTTTTAAACAAAGAAAAAAGAGGTGGGTGGGTGTACACGGGAAAATACTGCATTTTCAGAGAAAAGATATTGCATTCTGAAACTTTTAAAACTTGGTCCCGTTTAGATTGAGCAACTGGTTCAGGTAAGAGGTTTTTGTCATTTAAATTTTTTTCTTGAAAAGCATTTAAAAAACTAGGAAATAGGCAAGTCTATGTATCAGTTGATGGACAATTAAAAGATGCGTGTTTTAAAAAATTAACACTCAGAAGTTGTGAAGAAACGCATGCAAAGGCTTATTTTAACAGGACACCAAAATGGTGGCAAAAATTTGTCAAAATCTTTTTGTTTAGTTAAGGTTTTTCAGGGTTCTAATGAACTTTCAGACTGTCCCCTGTTAAAAGTCAACATCTAAAAGGAGAGGTAGACCCACTGACATTTACATTAATAGACTGTTGATCTCCAGTAGGGTTCCAAATTCTGTTTCAACCAGGTTTTTGTAGCTAGTACCCCACCCTGAAGGAGTGAAAAAAAAGATAATTTTATCATTCGTTACAATATTCAGCTCATGAAGTTAAAAAAAATTGTAGTTATGGGTTTAAAAATTTTAAAAATACTTTAGCTTTGTTTTGGGTGGGGTACTAGCGCTATATCCATGTTGTGAGTAAAATTGGGACTACAAAACAGTAAATCATGAGATCAGCGGTCTTATGTTGATGTCTTTGGGTAAATCCATGGAGTTATATCTGGAGGAAGGACAAGCTAGGTACATCAGTAGTCTGTCCTTAATATCGTCTTTTAGCGTTGGAGCCATTGGGTAAGAGAAATCAAGAAAAAGAAATGACTCACAATATCTTTAAGGAAAAAAAATGCTTTTCATTCTTAATTATTTAACTTTGGCTGGACTAGGTTCGGTTGTCGAAGTATCTTGTTTTGAACTATTCTGTGCTGTACTTGTCCGGTTTGAAGTAAACCATGCAAATTAAAATGCACGTATGCTCCTCTAACAGTCATTAAGTCTAAGAAGTAATGTGTGTATTTAAAGTTTACAATTTTAACTCGTATACAGACAATGCGTGTACATTTCAACATAAAAGTTTAAGTGTTTGATCTCTATAACGTTTCTTTCTGTACAGAACAATGCAGTTAAAACTTTTTTACCTGTAAGGTGTCACTTTGAAAGGTTTTCCAATGCGGTTCTGGTGAAGTCGGCGTCATAATTTTATCTTGGTTTGATATAGGTGTTAAAGTAGACGCCGAATTTGTCAAGGTTTGAATTGAAGTTCTTTGATGGCCGTAAGGCCAACATCGCTGAAATCGTAAAAATGAATCAAGAATTTCAAACTGAAAATTATTATCATTAGATGAGCTTCATTTTCACTGGCGATTATTCTGCTGGCGATTATTCTGACGCGATTTCGCCGGCACTACAATATAAAAATAGCTGTGCGTTGCGACGCTAACGTAAATGAAGCTTTTAGTTCTTCTATCATTCAGTTCAGAGCTTGTTAGGGCAATTTTATAAAAGCTGAAGTGAATCTGCAATTTCATGAATGATCCGAAATCACAATAGTCAGGAGTTTTTTCGAGGTTTAGTGATTTTTCAGTTTTAGGTTACGCATCTTAATGAAGTTGAACCACAAAAATGTTCTAAAATGATTGCTAAACAAAATTTTGACTGTAGTTAGCATTTGCATCAGCCCGGGCCGTTGTACAACAGGTAACTCTCGGACCGAGATGAGTCGAGTTAGAACAAAATCATTAGGCCCGGATCATCCCGCGGGCCAGCCCACCTCTACTTCAAATTTTCAGAATTATTTTGTCTTCAAGCTAATTTGAGTTACACTCGGTCACAAATCAGTTGAGTCGAGCATACGAAAGAGTACGTCTAGTCTGTTGTACAAATACAAATTCTTGTCTGCATTTGCGTAATAGGTTCATCTTGTAGTTTCATTTGTTCGATGTAATTGTTAGGTGACAGAGGCTTAATTTATCAAGATATAAAAATTTAATGTACAGATAATATTCAAGGTTCATTTATCTTACTTCTTTCGTGTTGTTTACTGGTATTTAAATTTCATGAGACAAAGGGCTTGGGCACACGAGCTATTTTTATATCTCCAATGGAAAAACATAACGGGTACAGAAAAATCTAGCATGTCTTTGACAAGAATAAATTTTCAATTGAAATTAGAAACCCTTCAGTATCTAGGAATTAACTTGTAGCCCTCAAATTTCTAAAATACAAACAAATATGATTTCTTCGGCTACAATTAAAAAAAAAACATGTATCATCAACACTGGCTATCTTTTTCAGAGATCTTATGCAAAAAATAACCTTGTAACAATTTAGCGTGTGGTGGGTCCCTAACAGAGGAAAGTGCAAGCCTTGTATGTTTTTGTTACAAATTCAAACATCCCCCTCCCCCCCCTTCGTCTCATGTTCCGCCACTGATTTTTCTTAAGAATACAATAAAGATGTTTGCACTTTACTCCAAATCTGAGGGGGGGGGTTCGACTTTATCCGCAGTAATAATTTTGTAAAGGGAACCATAGAAATTAAAGACTAGTCATTAACCTAAAATTTAAATCATTTGGTCTATGATTAAGAGTTGTTTCTCTTGTTAAATTTCCCTACCCCTCTCCCCCTGTGTACGACAATATTTTTGTGAAAAAAACACTTTAAAAGTGAAATGGAACATATGGACACATACGGACCTTAACAAGGTAAAGATGCTACTCTTTGAAACACTGTAAAAATTTGTCTCTGCATACAAAAATAATTTTGACTTCGATAGACTTCTTAAGCTTCTGTCACAGAACCATTGTGTCGGGTGCACAAAACCTCAAGCTTATCCAGTTGCACACATAAAAACATTTCTATGCAATTGAGCAATAAACTAGACTTATAGTTTCATGTACTTGACCCAATGGTTATGTGAACCGAGGCTCTGCCAATCTAAGATAGGCTGGTAGTCGCGAACTTTAAACCTTTTTGTAGAATTTAAGTTTTGTTCAGAGCTTGATTGATAAAACTGGCTGTAGGCATTGACCATTCATCTGGCATTGCCTTGTGGACCTTGGTGAATGGAATCCCTAAGGATTAACCAGTTAGTGGGGCTTGATGGCGTAATGGATAGAGTGACCACATGCAAAACAGAAAGGCCTGTGTTCGAGTCCCAACCAAGGTCAGAGCAATTTTTCTTCTAGAAATAACTTTAAAACGTTGTTGTATGTTTCTGTCAATCAATCATTCACTCTTTCATAATCAAACTACTAAGTCACCTTACCTTATTCACTCAGATATGCGAAAACCAAATCAGAATTTTTCTACTTTGCCAAAAAAAATTTGAAGGTTGATAGAAGCTGCTAATATCTTAAGGTGATATTTGGTATTTTCGAGGGACTGGTGTTTTAAATAAAAAAATAAAATTTCCATTAACGGTTGGAATTTTATTTTTTTATCAGAAATAATTATGTAACTAAAATGTTTTCTTCGCTAGACAGCTCCGCGAAATGTTTCTTTTTGTTGATCTGACTCTATTTAAGCCTCGGTCATATAACCATTAGGTTGAGTGCACGAAATCATAAGTCTAACCTGTGCAAATGCAAATAAGTATCTTTATCTGTGCAACTCGATCAACTTGAGGTTTTGTGCACCCGACTGAATGGTTATGTGACCGAGGCTTTACGAGACGACTAAGGTGAGAACTGGCCCGGTCTAGGTTCAGAATCAGAAAATTATGATACTCTGTCTACGATTGTGGTCGAGCACCACTGCTGCCGGAAATTTCATTTACATTCAATAAAAATAGTTTATTTTTTGGTTTCACCGATCTAAAAGATTCCTAATTTGCCTGAGATTTAGTTCAAATTCTAAAATTCTATAATATACAGTTTCTATCATCAAAATATCTTTGGGGCAAACACATGTTTCAGTATTCACCAAATACGCGTTCAGTTCAAATCCCAAAATGTCACTTTACACATATTGTCGTAAAATGAAAATTTAGTAAAAGAATTTTTCAGCACTTTAAAACATTTAATAAACTAACCTAACCTAAAGTATAGCTCAGGGACACCGGGACTCTCGTTGCGACAATGTGACGTTGCGACAATATGATACACTAAAATCAGTAATAATTTTAAAAATTGACAGTTTCTCTTAACTGTTCTTTTTTCTTGACCGTTTTATTCGAGAAATAGCTCGAAATTATATCTAGCAACATATATGCAAATCTGGGCTAAAACTTTGAATGCATTTAAGCTGCCAAAGAAGAGATACCCTGGCGCCATTTTACACAGAGGATTAAAAAAGATGAGACGAAATTTTCTTAGCAAGATAATCCAAGCCCTGTTTCAAGTCTCATTTGTTTTTCTTGTCATGCTTTAGAGCTGACCTTATGTGTGTGTGGTTTAGGTCACAGATGAAGTCAAAAGACGTGACGGGTACGGTGGCGTAGGGCTTTAGTTTATATCGAAAGATGCGTTGTTGTTACACACGGGGGTTATATAATATTTCAACATTAGTATCAAAGCATCTTTCGTTATCATCTGAACTGAAATGTTTTTGAACAAAAGTTAGACGCCCATGTAAAATAAAAATAATAATATTTTTCAAAGAAATGGTCAACTTAATCAAGTACACTGATTGGTTGTTTGGTTTGCCTGATAACTATTCGCCTTGATAAGTCCACTTTTTTTATTCTGAGATTTTTATTTACTTAAAAGCTAGACTAAAAAACTTCTTGTATGAATGCCAACGATGTAGATTACAAGCTTTCCAAGGTAGGCCAATGTTATAGGGGTCTCAAACCGGCATCGAATGTCTTCGTCAACCCAGACACGACAACAAGAGTTCAAAAAGGGTGAATCATTGGACGGACGGGTACCGATCCAAAAAATCTCTTACTTACAAGTAAAACAGCATGACTTTTCTCATAAATTTACAAGTGTTAGTGACATTTATAAGATTGCCCCCCACTGGTCAGTTGATTTTCATGTAATCTCCAACGTCGTAAAGCAATAAGGAAGGATCAGGGGATTTAAGAGAGCGAAAGAAAGAAACCTCACTCCAAAGTCTTTGCATTTCTTTATTTCTAGTGATGGGCACGGGCTGAATTTTCCAGCCACGGGTCGAGTCGTCGGGCCGGCCAAAAATTTCTTAACCCTAGCTCGGGTCGTGATGCCCTACCCAGGCTCGGAAAAAAAGTACCTCAGCTCGGCCATTTTGAACTTCTGTCCAATTTTAGGCGAAATTTTTCGCGTAGTATGAAATTGATCACTTATTTAAAATCTTTTTTAACTTTTAATTTAACTTTATTGAAATTTAAAGCCAATATTGTTGGTTACATGAACATAATTAGTTTATCTGGAAAAAGTCCAACCCATGAAGTTATTTTAAGTGAGATGAAGTGGCCAAAATAGTTACCTAAGCACCTATGAGATCAATGGTCACATTTCAAATTGTTGTATTTTCAAATTAGTCCTAAAGTGAAATTGTAGGGGTGGTACACGGAATGTCAAATGTGCAATTCGTCGAAATGACAAATGTGTACTTTGAATGTCGAAAATAAAGTGCAAAATGTCAAAAATGTTCAAAGTGTCGAAAAATTATTGTATACATAGAACCTAACCTTAAGGATCCCACACCTAGTCCTGCCGGGGCCACCTTGCCCTTTTACTTACAGTCAACAAATTGCACAAAAATACTCAAAAAAAATTTTTTGATAATGTGCAATTTGACAAAATGTGCATTCGACAAAGTGCACTTTCGACTTGCCGTGTCCGCCCCAAATTGTAGCAATTTAAAATTTTATCTTCTAACATTAAGACACTAAATAATGCATCCTAACACTTATTTTGGTTCCGGAACCGAGCCACGGACCATGGGCATTGCGACAATATTACATTGCGACAACATGGAAAATGCGACAATTGGTAATATGACATTACAAAAAAGTGGACAGAAACTATTTTCGACAGTGTAATTTTTTGATAATTTCGGTGTTGTGTGAATTTCCATTTAATCTTTGTTATTTTATTGATGAAAACTAATTTTCAAATTCTCACAAGGGAACTTGGATATCACGCTTTCAAAATTATTTTCACAGATGTCAGTCGACTTTATTGATGAATTTGTCGGCTAACACCTGATCTCTGTAATCTTTTAGAAATCCTCCAAAAAATTTTCTTGTTAACAAAACCATTTCAATTATATATATTTAAAAAAGTTGACATTTTGACCACTGTAAAAATTAATTTCATTCTATCACAAAGGTCACAAAAATAGTTTCAAATATGTACAATGCTAAAATTGTACCAGACCTGGTGGAATTTCGATTACATCTTTGACAGCACAGTGCCAGAACCAGTGTTGCCAGAAATGACATAAAAATTCCACCAGAAACGAAGTAGCACAATTTTTGAATGTATATTTAAAGCCCCTTAAACAGACCTAAATTTTTGTTTGAGTTTATAGAAATTCCACCAAATCTGGCAACCTTGGCCAGAACTAAAATTTTACTCAAAAGTTACATTAATTTGTTTTAATTAGGTAAAATTAGTTTCAGAGACCAAATAATAATCCGCATCGAGAAATGAGACAAAATGAAATACCTACATTATTCAAAATTGCTGTTAAATGATTTCGTCTCGAAATTTCCCCATTTTTCAAACGTCGATAGATGAAGTTTTATCAGAATTAAAATCTTGACAGTTATGAAAACATTCTCACAAATTTGGCGGCAGAAAAAAAAATCTGTTCTCAGATTTATTGAATTGAATGACCCCACCCTCCCCGTTTTTAGTCTCAAATTTCCCCCTTTTTCCTGAATTTTGTTTTTGTTACATAACAAGAATTGACGGAAAAGTTTTTTTTGACGAATTTGATGAAATTTCAATTATGTAAGTCTTGATGACGTGAGAAAAATTTCGAAAATTTTGGTTGATGCTAATTTTGTTTGTGGAATAACTCAAGTATTTGTTGATATTTCAATAAATAAAATTGGACGTTTTCCCTTGTTTTCGGTAACGAAAATGATAATCCTAAGATTTTCAGGAACTAAGCAAGAAAAAATGTAAAATTGTCGCAATTTCCAAATTGTCGTAATAAGGTTTGAGTTTGGTTCCCCCGTAGGGACTTGGGGTCAGGGACCGTATTCGTAAAAGCTCCTACGAAAATCTTACGAAAATTCCTAACTCTTACCAAGTAATAGGTATGTAACAGTCATATTCATTTAGCTTAAGACAACATAGATAAAATGATTCTGTCGTAGGATTTTCGTAAGAAATTTTGTGAATAATCACTCAGAAAACATAATTTAGATAAGATTGGTTAGGTTTTTATGTTGTCAAGTTGAAAAAAATCAATCTTTCATTTTGCGACAATTTTCCATCGCCACAATATGGGAAATGCGACAATCTGAAATATGATCAACTAATTTTGTCGACATATGACTTGTAGACAGACAACTTCGTTCCAACTCTTTCCTTCCTGTCTCGGCCTTATGAAAAGTTCCTGTTATTGTGACGCCTCAAGTTACAAAAATATCAAACTTACAATTTCCATTCATTCAATTACTTTTAGACAAAAAATGACTTTTTCAATTGGTCATATTTTAGTTTGTCGCATTTACTGTATTGTCAAGAAAAAAGAAAATTTTCAAATATAAATTCTTAATCTTAAAATACTTAAAACACGAAACCCAAGAGAGGGGCACTGAGACACCTATTGCGACCAATTGATTTTGCGACCAAATGATATTGCGACAAATTTATACCGCGACAATATGAAATCTCCTATCCGAATTATATAACTATTGAAAGTGATTAGCAAAATTTAAAATTATGTTGAAACATTCATGTTTTTGCGAAGTAATATTCTAAAGTTTCACAATCAAAAAATATATCAAGCAAAACTTCAGTCAAGAGACCATTCTTTAAAACCCTGCTTGTTGGTTACTGTTGAAAGATGATTTGTTAATATTTTATTTGAAGGATTTAACTTAATGAACTTTTACAAAAACCAGTGATATCAGATTAAGTGCAATGCAGTCAAAATGAAACTTAAATAATAATCAATTAAAAAGAATTTTCACCAGACAGTTTGATGATACTTTTTTAAACTTGGGTGTAATTGCAATGTTGACTCCGAAATCCGTGAAAAATAGGGAAAAAATCGCCATTTTTTTCTGGCAGAACGTTCACATTTCAACACCATAATTTGTAACTTAACTTAAATGAATCATTGCTTTTGTGGGAAATTCTCGGATAATGTGCGAAATTATTTTCAGAAGATGACTAATGAACCCAGGTCAGCGGATTAACGATTCTACATTAACCGGCAATACGAGTCATTTCTCAAAAGAGAGGGACAAAAGAAAAAAAATAATGCTTAAATCATTGTAAGTATGGTCCTAAGAGTTCTTTAAAAAAATTAGAATTTGAGTAAAAGTATTTTTAAGTTTTAAATGACGCCCAAAGCAAGCACAAAACACACTTTAAAAAAAATTTAACTGGGATGTCAAAAAATCAACAAAAAATCTTGACTTTATGATTAACCATTGAATGGCACTACCATAGATAAGTTACTCAAAATTATTAAATATAATTTTTTATTCTGTAGAATTTTTTTTAAATATTGAAATACCCTGTAAGTGTCATTGCTCAATTAACACGATTCATATTGTCGGCACTTAACCACACTGCAAAGGTCAATGTTGGAAATACGTCAACATTTGTCATTTTAAACAAAAGAGTTGAATATTTTGAAGCACCAGAATTACTCCAAATACATTTACCAATTGCCAAAGCATTTCTAAATCAAAAGTGTTTAAAAAAATTTTCCGTTTGTGTGTAGACTTTCTTTCATTTTCAGTTAAGGTCAAACTGGGTGGCTTATATCAATTTTCATCAACTGATTTCAGAAAAGAAATATTTCAGCATAGATCAATTTTTTTTCAATTCAAATTTTAGATTTACTGTTTAAAAAACCTAAAAGGTCTTAATCAGTACTTACATTGGGATAAACATGCCTTGTTTGCTACAAAACTTTTTTTAACATCACATATTTGCGCACTCTTAATTGATTATCAGAAATATTTTATCATCTAACTCGGAAGGTTTCAAATTACTGTAGAGCTTGCCCCCCGCTCCCCTCCCTCATTAGGGTTAGGTTAAGTTAAATTAGGTCAGACAGGGTAAAGTCAGGTAGCCTTAAAGATTTTTGACTGCGACTTTATGGGAATCTCGACAGTATGAATTATGACCGATTGCATGGGCTAAAAATTGTCCTAGTTCTAATTTCGTCGAAAAGTAACCTGCAAGGCCAGACTCCCTTAGGTTAGGCTAGTTCAGTTTAGGTCGGCTCGTTTAGTATGCGGTATGATTTGACGTTAAAAATATGTGTCTGTGACAATATGGGAATGGCGACCTTAGGTATGAAAAATGAACATTTAAGCAAGTAACAAAACGGCGTAGCTTTTACCAGGTCCATTCTCGTTACTGGAGCAGTCAGCGTTCCACTTTCGATACTGGAACTCTCGCTTTCATCACAATCTTCACCAAGCACCTTCTGTAGATGAGAAATGTATGACGTGGCCAACCTTAGCGTGTCCAGTTTCGACAACTTTGTGTCCGGGGGTACCCACGGCAATGTCAATTTTAATCGACCGAACGCTTTGCTGAGTACTCGCATTCTATGAATAAAATGAAAATGATTTCAAGATTGAATGAAGATTTGGTGAGAATTCACAAAACATAACTTAGAACTTTATGAAAAAAAATTAAACATCTGAAATTTCGGAGGATCATTTAACTAGGTCAATGAGTTATACGTAAATATTCTTTTTTTAATTAATTCAAATAAGCTAGCTCATAGCAATTAAAATTAATTCTTTATTTAAGAATAAAATGATGAAGTGCTCAAGAAAAATACCTTGTACGTTCCCTAGCATTGGCAGCACCTCTCGGGGGGCCTTTTCTCTCGCCCATAGCCAATTCTTCTTCCTTTTTTCTACGCGGCATGGTTTTTATAGACAGAAGATTCTATGGTCAATGTATTGTAGGGTTAAGGCAAGGATCTTGGCTCAAAACCCCTGTCTGGATTAAAGAAGGAAAGAAATAAAAGAGATAGATGAGGTTGGAGGAGGGGGGGCGTTAATAAATTTAAATTCGATTGTTGTCACTTGAATAATGAGGTCAGGCCGTTTAAGCTGCCCAGGAAACAATAATAAAAAGTATTTTTTTACTATGCAAGGCTCGTTTGACTAACAAACTCAATGGCAAGTTATTTAAGCTTCGATTTTTATTTGTGAAATCTCAGATATATTTGAACTGATGTAATATTTTTAACAACAAAAAAAAATACCTTGAATATGCGAGCGAATTTGGTGTTAATTTGGTCTAATGAGCGTCAATACTAAACTTTTTAAAGTTTTCAATGAATTTTCCCCCCTCTGGAACATACGCGTTTTTCCCCTATGGGGAAAACAATCAACAAATCACGGGTGAATTTTTCGAGCCACTCCCATTTCGAGCGATTTTCGAGTGTGCGAAACTATTGACCGAATTAACCAAAAATTTATTAATTTTTAAAAAATCAATTTTTTTATTTTTATTTTTTTTAATCAAAAATATTCCGAAGACAATTTATTTGAAAGATTAAAATTTTGATGTTTATCTTCGATATTTGACTAATCAGTAAGCTAAACAGTTTATAAAAATACATGAATTTCTAAAAACTTTTTTCAATACTTTATTTCAAACTTTGGTAAAACCAAGTTTCTTGGAAAAGGTTTGAAGAAAATGAAATAAAAAAATACTTAACTATAATTTTTATTTACATCTTTGATAAAATTAGTAAAAACCACAGAGACAGATATTAATGGCAGTTAAATGCAGCTCAATTGTGGAGGCTTCATATTGTTGCTAATCCCAATTTGTCGCAATGTCAAGTGGTCGTTTTCTCTAATAGTCATAAAGAGGGTCTTGGTCTGGGGCCCCGGACAAGGGACCGAACCCCGACTTCAAGTTAGGTAAGGTTAAGTTTTTTTAGCATTAGAAAGTTAAATTGTAATTTCAAATTTTTTCTATTTTGAAACAATTTTACACTTTGACAATATGAGAAGTTCGACAATTTGGAATATGACGCCTCAGTTTGGCCCAACAAAGAAAAACAGTTAGATATGAATCAAGTCAGAACTCATAAACGTCCCGAAAAGATATCATGACTTAGACCATATCTAGCAAAAAACACAGTAACCAAAAAGTAAATGTTGCTTCGAAAACCAAATAAATTTTTGTACAAATTTTTCATGGCAAAAGTATAAATTGATATAGCTCATATCAAGGTTTATAAAGTAAAGGTTGGTCACTTGGCCAATTTTCCGACAATCTTCATATGATGTCATCACACACAGGTAGTAATTAAACCAGGCCATATCTAAGTTTTTAGGGTAAGTTTTCACTGAATTTCATTTAATATTTTTACTACAAGCAGCACCAAAGTTCATAGGAAGAAAATGTTTTGAAAAACTGCCTCCGTATTTGAGAAAAAAGCTTTCTAAATTTACACATGATGACATCATCAACAATGTATGCACTCAGGTAAAGTGGCTGAGTGACCAACCTTTACTTACTTTATAAATCTTGGCTAATATCATCAAAATCATTTCTTATCATATGGTTAGAAGATACTCTATAGTCTAATGAGTCTGATGATTGATTGGTATCTTAAATGGAGGCCCAGTTACACAACAGTATATATTAAATGACTATTAATGCTTTTAAAATTTACTGAAGCTTGAACAACTCAGTCAAGAAAAATGAATGTAAAATTTTGGACACTATGAGAAAGATTGGTTCTTATAAACTTTCTGATGCTCGGATCTCACAAGACCGACTGAGCTCCAAAGAGATAAAAGACGGATATTTGTTTACATACGTAAGGGACCATTATAAAGTCATGCCCTCTATTGTGGCCCTCCTTAACGGGTACTTGTGGTACTTTACAACGGACCCATATTTCAAATGATGTCAGTGGAACAGTAGGTGCATGTAGCTGAAATGTATATAACCTTGACTTTAATGTAACAGCTATTAGAGGTGAAAAAAAATTACAGGTAATTTGTTAAAAAGGGTTTAATATTAAACTGGAAACATCGCGTAAATATTTCTTTGGGAAAAAACATTTTTAATTTGATTTAAGAACATGAGATAAGAAAACAACTTCACACGCAAACTAGACTTTTTCTTGTAAATTTGTGAGGTTTCAAATCGTCACATTTACCAAATGGTCGCATATTTTTTTAAAAGGGAGGTCCGGGTGCCTGAATATGAACCAGATAGCTTTGAGGTTAGGTTGAGTCAGGACAGGTATGTTAAAGGCTTAAACGATGCACAGTGTTGTAAAAATCGAGTAACCATATTTACGCGTTAAGCATCAGTAAAAAAAATGTAGAATTAAACATTTTTATCGTGAAAAACGCACCAGCTTACTCTTATTTTGCCATTCTCTCTCTTGCTAGTTAAAGTTTCATTCAATAACATTTGACACAATCATTTCGAATCATTCTTACACACATATGTCTAGACAATTGATAGGAACATTAATACTTCTTTTATAAAACGAGATCTCTTATTCTTTCTCCTTTTTTGGTTTTATCTTTGATCCAGAGACATAGCCGTCGTTGGCTGGGGCATCCGTGCGGCCTGAAAAATTTTGATTGAATTTTTTATCAAAATATGAACGGTTACACGACTCCACCTTAAAGCGTTGGATTATGAATAGCGTTGGATTTTTTAACTATCAGATGAATGCTGTTATTGGATTGGATAGAAGAGATGCTTTTGATCAAAAATATAATTTTTAAAAAATTTTTGTTTGTCTTTTATGCTTCAAACTTTGAGAATTTATAATATTACAATTTTGGGTCAAATCAATAAAAAAATCATCCAATTAAAACATTACCTAACCGGCTTTGAAAGGTCGATTTCTCAATTACATTTTTTTTATTTGATCAATCTCAGTCCCAGAAATGGTTTTAAAGACCGGGTCAAAAATCTACTCATCCGTACCCTAGACTTGCGTACCTTCTTTCCCTTTTCCTTTTCCGCTCGA
>LR039630.1:24825-39972 GCA_900607525.1 Apocyclops royi
AAAAAAAATTTCTTTGAAAAAAATTTTTTTAAAATAAAATTTTTTACAAAATAAATTAAATAATAAAATTAAAATAAAAAATACTTTCTATAACCAAAACAAAAAAAAAAAAAAAAAAAAAAGACTTGGCTTACATAACCATAGACATTATAAATACCTTGATCAATCATCGACCCACTACGCCTGGCTGTAATGGTTGTTAGTTCAAAAAACTGTCACTACAAAGTCGTTTGGTGTTGCATGCAGGACCAAAACAGTGTAACCAAAATATAAATAAATATATTTGCTTTTAGTCACACTGCTTTGGTCCTGAATGTGGTGCTAAAACACCCCTACAATGAGTTCTTGGAACTAAAAAGTCTGAGTGGTAAAGATATTTTTAATGTCTATGCTAGGTAAATACCTGTGCGAGAGCAGGTTGAGCAATACCACCGACCTCTAGGAACACTTTCAAGTGGCGGATCACAGCACTCTAGATGATAGCCAAGGTCACAGGCATCGCAGAGCAACAGGCTGTCCTCCTACAATGTTACAACAAAAACTCAAAAATGTTTCATCTTTAAAGAAAAAATGTCATTGAAATTGAAGCTAGTTAGCTCGGGTAGAACATACAACTAAAACCTAATTTGTCAAAGTAGTGAAGCTTATAGGATAGGCATAATTAATCGTCCATTAAGTTTAATTATACGAATCATTTCTTTACTCTCTTAAAGCCGTGGTCACATAACCACTACGACGGACTTACGAAACCATAGTCTATCCTGTTGTATGAATATAAGCACTAGCCTACAGTATCGTAAGACCGTCGTAGTGGTTATGTGACCGAGGCTTAAAGCATACATAACTATAGATTTCGACATCATAAAACCTAGATATTTGATGTTCGCAAAACTAGAGTGTTATCGAATTAAACAAAAACTATCCATTTGCACAAATAAAAATAATTCTTTGCATTTGCATAACAAGCTAGACTTATAGTTTCGTGCTCTCGACCCAATGGTCATGTGACCAAGGCGTCAAGAAGCAAAATGATCACCCTATCTCCGGATCCACAAACTTCACACAAAGTCTGATCTTCAATGATGTCCGGCTCGGCCGGAACTTCCTACAGACAAATAAAAATGATGCAAGCTCGGTCTCGTAGTCAGTGTTGCCAGAAATATCATCTAAATTTCCCCTAAAACTCAGTCTCGTTGTCAATGTTGCCAGAAATGTCATCTAAATTTTCCCTAAAACTAAACAAAACAGTGTGTGTTCTTTGTTTAGTCCTTTTAGGGCACAAAATATTTGAGTTTTGATTTTAAGGAATGTCCCCAAATCTGGCCAACTGCTCTTTGTCGTATAGTCTCTCTTGCACAAACTTTGATACTGTACACCTTTTCATAAGAGATAAATAATGACGACAATCTCGATTCCAACTGTACTGTGAATTAATTTTTTTTGTACATTTATATAATGTCAGTATTTCTAGGCCAGATCTGGCAAAACAACAAAAAAATCATTCGCCCGGGCTGATTCAAGTACCAACCCGCCCTATCTCTAATATCTCTTTCTCTCTTTCTGTCTGTTTGTCTTTTTTACCTCTTGTGTTTGTCTTTTCTTTTCTTTTAAGACTTTTTCTCGAGAGATTTCTTTTCCGCTTGACCAATCTTTGATGATGATGTACTCAAACTCAGATCTGAAATTTTTTTTAGGATTCAGTTTCTAACGGCAAAGCTTAGTTGTTACAATTCTAAATGATCACTGATTGTAACTTTCCTTAATAAGTCACATTTTTTATTCTAGCCTGTGACCAAGGGTTTTTGGGAGTGACATTGCAACCTAGGTAAGCCCAACGATATCAATGCGATAGCTCTGCTATATTAATTTCTCTTTCTTAGAATGCTGTGGAACAGACAAGTCGTCTCCAACCAATTTTGGGTTGGAAAAAAAAACTTGAACTATTCTTTATTTTCGTGATAGAGGAAAACCACCAGAACCATTCGTGGCTATGGAGGGGCAAAACCATCACAAAATCAACCTTTTCAATTTTTTAAATCAAACCAAATCATTTATATCTATATCAGTAATGTAAATTATAATAAAAATAAAGTTGCCAAAGAAAGTTCATTACAATATTAATTGCAGTTACTAAAAGAAGTAGTAACTTTAGTTCCCAAAATACTTAAACAAGAAATAGTAACAAGTTACCAAAAAGAAATTGAAACTTAAAGGAAGCTGTCGCGGTCTCAAAACTGCTGCGTAAAACAGATGCGACAATGGCTGAAATTTTCGTGACTGTCTAAGCTTAAATGTGTCTTAAGAAACTTGACTTAAGACTGACAAGGAACAAAAATTTCCTATCACTATTCTGCCTGTATCTGACTTACATTGGCCATAGGATCTAATTGTTAATCCACCATGAGACAGGTCTAAAAATTAGCACAAGACTGTCTTAAGTCTGTCTTAAGCCAAGTGACTTAAGCTTAGACAGATACCAAAATTTCAGCTTCAGGTTTAATTCAAATTTTTCTATCTCAGTCACTGACGCATCAGTTCTGAGTCTGTGACAATCTTCAGATTCTTCAAATACATTTTAAGCCTCATTTACAAAGATGGGATCCGCGATCGAAAACGCGACGGTTTTCTTATTTGGTTAATAAAAATATCTTTATCTAATTGAAGAAAAGGGACAGACTACGACGTTTTCCGTCGCGGATTCCGTCCAGTGTAAATGAGGCTTAATGCATTTGAAGAATCTTAAGATTGTCACAGACTCAAAACTGCTGCATAAAATGGATACGTCAGTGGGCTACCTAAAATGCGAAAAAGTAACACTAGTTACCAAACGTGGACCAAAAAAGTTCCCGAAATAGATACAAATACCTGTCTATGGGGCAGGTGTTGATATTGCGTGACCATTCTCGGAGACAGTCGAGGCAGAAAGTGTGAATGCAACCGCTGCTTGGAGCCGCAATCTTTCAAAAGACAGAATAGCATCAGTTGAGATAATTTCAGCCCGAATATTCATAATACATTCTGTCGTAACTGGATTTACCGTTCGTTTGGATAAACTGTAGAGACAGATGGGACATTTGGGATGTCTGTCGCTGTTTTCATCGCTGCTACTGCTTTCGTCTGATTCGGCAGGCGATTTGTTTCCTTCCTTTGAAATTTCAGCCGTCTCTTCGTCTTCGCCCTTTGAGTTATTTATAGCAGTTCTGACGTCGTCATCATCTTCGCTTTCGTTGTAATTGTAGTCACCGTCCTCACTGTCTGAAGAGTCGACATCACTGCTTGAATCATTATCGTCTCCGCTATCTTGCACGTCATCGGAATTGTCACTTTCTGAACCATCAAGGTCGTCGTCAAATATGGCAAGACCATCAAGGCTCTCTTCGCCTGAACTTTCAGGTTCAGAGAAAGAATCGTCCATTTTATTTGCACGTTTGAGATGTCTTTAGCAAGGGAAAGTCGTAAAAATTAAGCAAATTTGCTATGCGTGTGGGGTGTGCACTGCACAAAATTCTCACGCAGAGCATCTTATTTTTGTTTATAGTGTGCGGGAGCTTCTTGCGTGGACACACTCTTGCAGTGTTGCCAAAGTGAGAAATAACCTTAGGCCAATGATATATATATCGAGGACCACGGTATATTTTACAAGGACTGCTCAAGAAAATAAATCACTTTTGCTAGGGGGCCAGAGGAAAATCATGGAAACTGCATTAAAATGGTTGACAGAACCAAATTTTTTGTGTGCAATTGCTGATTTTGTGATAGAATGCTGGGAAGGTGTACTTTATATCTAGTTTAATGTTTAGAATTAGTGGGGTTTTTTTTATCAAAATTGATCATTTTTTAAGCAAAAGAATTCCTCTCAAACTCATCTCAGAATACATGAATTAATCAAAAAATGTTAAATATATAAACAAAGTTGCTTTCTATGCAACTCATCCAAATTTCAAAGTCATTGAGATCAGTAAAAGAATTTTACAGAGTGTTCAAGTTTACAAAATAAGTTATGTTGTGAATTTTAACCCTCTGTAAAATCCTTCTTATAATGCCAAGAATTTTGAAATTTTAAAATATGTAACTAAATTCCAGTTTTTATTTCATAGAAATCAATTTTTGCTTTATTACTGAGCAAAATGATGAGTTTCAGAGGAATTCATTTGACTAAAAAAGAGAGTAATTTTGAAAAAAAAAACAGTTTCCAGAGTTTTTAATTGGAAATCGTGCATCCCTTTGTAACATTCCATCAGTAAATCAGGCATCAAATGCAAAAAATTTGGTTCTATTCATCATTTTAATGTAGTTTTGCAGTTTCCATAATTTTCCTTTGGCTCCATAGTGTCAATGGAGGTTGTAAAATTAATTTTCGTGAGCAGTCCTTATAAAATATTCCGTGGTCCTCGATATAATACATTTATTATGATTTATAAATCTTGACCTTAGGTACTGATAGTAAGTTTGTTTCATTAGAATTACTCGGCAAAAAAAAACTTCAGTCAATTTAATTGTACTTAGAGATAAACGTTAAGACTAAAATTTATCTACAAGCAATTATATATATAATATATATTATATATATCCAAGGACTTGATATATCATTGTCTACAAGCCAACTTTTGGAAAAATTTGCTGACCCTCATGCACCCTTGACAATGAGTAATAGTTTAGTCAAATTCATTAGGCATTAAATACCATTAAAAAATGGCCGTATAAAAAAATGAGTATTCATTTTTGAGTATTAAATGAAACATTATTTCAAATGAAAAAGTGGTCAATAAAAACTACCTAGGAAGTCAAAGTATATACTTTGCTAGGAAGTTGTAATATTAGATGTCTATGGTTCAGATCAAGATCAATAAAAATAACGCAACCTCCCCACCGTGTCATTTTAACGTAACTGATAAAAATCAATATCTAAATTTTCTACTTGTTAAATATTATAAAATGTTTTCATGTAACAATGCATCATTCTGCTTTGATGTCGGGTGATCTTTCAAAAGAATTTCTCATATGTTTTATTTCGATGTGAAACGAAATAGTTGTTTTATTGTTTTATTTGTCTAATGGATCAATATCTCATTCGTAATTGAATTGAATGTAATTGAATTCATTCATGATTTGATAAACTATGTCGTCCCAAAGTACATTTGTATATATTGACATCTAACCATATTCACAATAACTTTAGCTTCCTTTAAGATAACAAACATAATAAAAAATTTTACTAATATTTAAAAAACAATGTTGATTGGAGTATTAACTCAATGTTGCATATCTAATGCTGGATATGAATTTATTATGATGAACAATATTTTTTTTACAAGGTAAACTCTCATAGAACGACATATACTAATTAATCTAATCTAAGCATGAAATGTTCGTTTTTGATATGTTTGTTTGAAATCGTAAAGCGATTAAAAAACGGTCAAAAATGATCATTTATGATTGTTTTTTGATCATTTTTGATCGTTTTGGGCCAAAAAAACGATTAGAAACGATCAAAAACGATCAATTTTGGCCCCCCCCCCAGATTTTGACCGTTTTTATTCGTTTTCACGAAAGCGAATATTTGTAAGCTAGACCGTTTTAAATCGTCTAAACGATTTTTAAAACACTAGACCGTTTTAAATCGCCAACGAATATTGCAAGCTTAGGTCCTAATCTAACCAACTAGCTATTTTTTGAAAAAGTTTATTCCACAAAAGGAACCCTATTACACATAATGATTAATCTTTTTTAGTATTTTCTGATAATTTATCAAGTTAAAAAATGCGGACACCGTGCTCTGCTTTAATTAACTCGAATTGGATTCGACGTTCTAAAGATGCCTGGCAGCATGTCTGCCAGACGTTGAAAGACGTCAGCGTTGATATTTTTGGGAACTAAAAATTGCAAAGTCCTGAAAAAAGGTATTTGGTTATTCTTTATGACACTAAAGCCTCGGTCACATAACCATGGGTCGGGCGCACGAAACCTCAAGTCTATCCAATTGCACAGATAAAAGTACTTCTTTGCATTTGCACAACAAGCTAGGCTTATGTTTCGTGCGCTCGACCCAATGGTTATGTGACCAAGACTTAAAAAAAATTATTTATTTTTTTTTTTTTTAGTTTTTAGTTTCTCGTAATTCATTTTATATTTTGAGGCCATGATCGCAAGTGGGCCAATGGTCACGATTGCAATTCTTTTGGGCCGATGCAATAAAAGTTACACTACAAAAAGTTATAATTTACACGAATTTTCTCCAGAATTCGTGCGTCTATACGTACGTATTAAGGTGAGTTGTCACGGACTCAAATTCGCTGCGTAAATGACTGAGATAGAAAAATTCTCGTTAAAGTCATTGTCGAATTCGTTTTACACAGCAGTTTTGAGTCCGTGACGACTAACCTTTTATTTATAAGTCACATTGAAATACGATTTTCAACTAACCTCTTCAGGATTTTCAAGATAACTTGTGAATTACAAGTTATTGTAAAACATGGCTTTGAAGGATTAGTACCTGATCTCGGAGCCTCCCCATGAAGCAACTTCCATCATAAAGCCTTTGACACATTTGTAAACCAACTCGGCTCGCTTCATGCACCTATATCGTACGATATATCTCATAGTCTTAGAAAAATGAATATTTTTAAAAATTTATTGTCAAAATCGTGCGATATTGATATCGCAATGAGTCGCAATCGATTGCGAGCTTTGTGAAAGGGCCTTAAAACAATAAGTCGACATTCCAAATAGTCGTAGTTTCGAAAGGTCAAAAGCTAAACATTGGAATATGAATTCTTTAAAACCTGACTAACCTAGAAAGGGTATTCCCGCTTCCCCTGGCATGTACGGGAACTTTATTTCACCCCGAGTACTCCAATAGGGGGCCCAGCCAAGGTTGCCAGATTTGAGGAAATTACCCGAAGTCGGAACTATAAAGTTTGGTGTCTAAAAAGGACTTTGTATGGAACATTAGTGTTTTTTTCAGTTTTTTGGGGAAATTTACATGGCATTCTTGGCAATACTGGGCCCAGCTAACCTTGCTCCGCTTATGTTACTTTTGACCAAAGTAAGACTTTGTTAGACAATTCGACAAATTTTGTTTTTGCCGCAAGCGATTTGGCTTCTTGCTCAAGCGATTAGACCACGCGAATTTATGGGTAATCTTAATATTAGTCAATTTCAATTTTATAATTAGGGTTAAGGCAAAAAAAAATTGTTACCATGCAACAGTCATCTGCTCTGTCATCTCGTGCGTGAGAAGAAGCGGAAGGGTGACGGTTGTGACGTCACTGAGTGATGCTGTTTTTAAGACATTCCTTAAAAGACAAAAAAGTGTTTTTTTTTTAATTACCAAGATCTATTTTTGATCAAAAGCTAGTATGTTTCGTTGAATATAATTTTTTTTTTTGAAAAAAGCTTATTCGAGTCTCTTTCATGATCCGAGCCAATACCTGAAACCCATTACGACGGGGTGCCTCGAATTGATATTGTTGGACAAGACGGAGTCGTCCGAGATCATGTGAAAGACGACGTGAACCTCGCAGAGGTTGGAGTGTCGCGTGAGGTAAAAATCTCCCACTCGTAGACAATCTTTCGAAGAATATTTCGAGACGAAATCTCCTCCTAAAAACAATTCACCATGATATCTTTGATCTTTTTTTAAGCCAATTATAGAGACTGAATTATAAAAGAGTGATTAAAAAAACTCTAAAATTGTTACGTATTTACCTTGTAAAGTTAAAAGTTACAGCTTAAAAGTTTGAAAGCTGCGTTTTTTTTTTTTTTTTGTCAAATTGCTTCATTTATAATACGGCTCTAGATGCGTGCCTTTTGGCGGAAATGAGGATTCATACCTTGACTCACATCGCTTTGCAAGTCGTCAAAAATTTGTCGCTTTTTGAATTCTTCTCTCCAAGAAAGTGCTACAACGAAAAACATTCTGTGTTGAGTTTTTACATTACTTAAGTCAGACTTACTTAAGCTTCTGTAATTCCTAGAATACGGTCTTTTTATCTTTATTATATCTTTTCAAGAAGATAGATGTTTCTTCCGGAGCAGCCAACTTGCCAATATACCATCGGTTACCCTAATTCCTAGGGTCACTAGTGTGTTACCCTGTTGTAAATGATCGTGACGAATACAGTCGACTTGTTGTTCGAACGTAGGAAAGTGATACTCGGTCGAACGTTGACAGATCGATGCAAAATCTCGAGTGATTCCCTTTGTCGAACTTGACAACTTGGAATCTTCGGTTAGTAACACAAGACCCTAGGTAGATATTTTTAAAAAATTCAAATAAAAAGTTATGAAATATTACAGGGATGTTAATCTTTTCAAGAAATAGTAGACCTAGCATTCTTACGGCAAGTGATGTTGAATAAAGTGACATGGATGTCTGAAGTCGTTGAGGAAGACTGTCTTCACCCCCGTCACGTAGGTCAAAGACAAGCATGTCGAGGGGGTCAGCTGCCACGAGCCTGAAGGATAAGTCGTCGAGGTATGTATTTTGTGTTTTAGAATAATCAAGCTTATTCTAACCTACACATATTAGCTTCAACAAACTGCCTAGGTTTTTTTTAAAAAAAACAAACCTGAGATTATACATCTGCTTCATCTGGGCTCCTAAGGTTATGGTAAAACTATCCTGTAAAAGAAAAACGACCCCATTTAGTGAAATTCCAAAGGGGGGCTAGATGATCAAGTGGATAAGTTAACGGCATCCACACAGGAGTCCAGGGTTCGAGCCCCCACTCAGAAAAAAATTTTCAAACAAAGGAAGGAAGAAAAAAGAAAAAAATCATATAATGTCATGACATTGTGTACCCTTCATAATTGATACTGTAAAATTATTGATCTTGGGTCAAATAAATGAAAATGAAATGATAAAGCGTCGGTTGCTTTCTGGGTAACATTAATAGACACGGCGATAATCGTTTATATCTGTATTTTGGTAAATTTTAAACAACATTTCTGCCACCCCTGGCATTTAATTAACTTTTCATGACTTTAATGGGGAGGCAAGCAAAAATTTTATGGTGAGTGCTAGAGGAATGGGGCAAAATATTTTTAAACATTTGAAAAAATCAAAGATTTCTAAATTTCAGATGAGGCAACTTTGGTCATAATTCAACCATCCGACTTTAAATTTGACATTAGGTATCACTGTTATAAACAAATTACGATTGTATGATCTAAGCTGTCCTTCATACACGAAGTGCAAAATTTTTGCTACTAATAAAATGGTCCAGCTTTTCAATCATAACGTGGATTGTCACGTAAATTAATCATTAAGTTATTACATACAAGAATTGTGCGTGGGCTGAAAAATTTTTTACTAAGTTGTACCGTTTATGCATAAAACGTTCATTCCATTTTGCGAATATTGGTCCAACTTACCTGGTAAGACGGGGCGCTGGAGTGAGCCGACATAGAAAAGGTCGATTCGCTTCTTGGCATCGACATTCGGGGTGTTGATTGTGACTTTCCATTCGTGGTCTTCATTTCTTCGTAAACACACATCACCTGGAAGTTGTGCAAAAAAAGCTGGCGCGTTTTGCGAAAGAGAAATTTATTTTCTATGACTTAAATCATTAAGCTTTTTCATTGGTATAATTCAATGATAGCCAGTTTAAATTAATACGCGAAAAGTTAGGTTAGGAATTTTGAATAAAAGTTCACAATGGGGCATTGTAAGTGAAATGTTCTCGGGGAAAATTTCCCTTGCGGGAATAACTGATATGTTCGAAGAATTAATGCTTCGTTTACACACTGCAGTTTTTGTATTCGCTATTGCAAATAAAAAAATTATTTTTCCTTTACAAAATAAACAACTTATCCTAGGCTGTGTAAAACGTAGTGTGTAAACGAGGCTTAATGAGCTACGTTAATCTTTACGCGAAAATCAGATAAATTTTACACGAGATAAATTTCCAGTAGAGTAACTCCCCTGCAGAATTTTTGCATACAGATCTGGCAACACTTACCCAATCACGAAATTCTCGTTTCTGAGTGTCCCTTGCATGTGAGAGATCGGACTCCCATTTCATTTTGCAAAGCTGTTGTTCTTCCCAATGCTAAAAAAATTGACCTATGTAATACTAGACACTTACCTAATTTAACTATATATGCACTAAGCTTACAATATTCGTTTTAAATCGTAAAACGAATAAAAATGGTCAAAAGCGATGGAAATTTTTTAATCGTTTTTTAGCGAAAAAATATTTGAAAAAATATTAAATTTAATTAACTTTACTATTGTACTTAAATATTTTGTTAAAAGATAAAAATAATTAACACAAGGCGCCGTGGCTTAGTTGGTTAAAGCGCCTGTCTAGTAAACAGGAGATCGTGGGTTCGAATCCCACCGGGGCCTCGTGATTATTTTGAGTTTTTAAACTTTCCAGTTAAAAAACTATTTATTGTACTAATTCAGTTTATTACTAAAGATTAGCTTCAACATATACTAAAAACTTAGTGTATTAATTATGTAAATAAAATTACCTGACCCGAAAGAGCGTTTACACAGTCACGATCTTCCTAAAAGCATAACAATAAAATATTTGGATATAAGCTTAAGAAATATAAAAAAAATATTAAAGCTTCTTACATGTTATTGAATACAAAGTCAAGTACAACGAACTAGGTCTTGACTGAGAAACCTTTTTAAAACATTTAAGGATTAATACCTGCCCGGCGCTGTCTAAATTTGCACGATCTACAGCAGCTGACATCTCAGCTCGTTGGCGTTCGTCTAGCCTGGACAATTCCGCATCTCGCTGGCAACACTTATCCTCAACAATCTAAATTAAGAGGGATCGAATTTGACAGGCAGACATTGGCTGTTATTTTCAAAAGTCGTCTCATCTTGAATTTGAGACAAGACATGTAGGAAAAATTGAGAAAACATTATGGTTTTCTCACCATATCATCTCAAATTTGAGATTAGACGAGTTACGAATTGACGTTAATTTCATTCAGAAATGATCTAAAAGGAAATTTCGGGAAATGGCATGATTGTCCGAGTTATCGAATTGAAAGTATAGTTCTCATTATTCATCATAATGACAAATATCATTGTGTTTGGTGGGTCGTCCCATCTCGAATTCGCCCTCAAATTATGTGATCATCTTGGAATTGAAATTGGAAATGTCATGAATCAAAAGTTCAGTAATTCGGAGACAAGTGTCGAAATTGGTGAATCGGTCCGTGGCCAGGACGTGTACATTATTCAGTCAGGCTGCGGACGGGTGAATGACAATCTAATGGAGTTACTTATCATGGTGAATGCTTGCAAAATCGCGGCGGCAAATAGGATAACAGCCGTAATCCCTTGTTTTCCTTACGCCCGCCAAGATAAAAAGGATCAAAGCCGTGCTCCAATTACGGCGAAGTTAGTGGCAAATATGCTCACTGTGGCAGGCACCGATCACGTCATAACTATGGATCTTCACTCAGCGCAGATTCAAGGATTTTTCGACATCCCAGTAGACAATTTGTTCTCCGAGCCCGTGGTGATCAAATGGATCAAAGAAAATATCTCGGACTGGAAGACTGCCTGTGTCGTGTCTCCGGACGCTGGTGGAGCCAAAAGAGCTACATCGATTGCTGATCGACTCAACATCGACTTTGCCCTGATCCATAAAGAGCGAGTGAAAGTAAGCGAGATTGCCAGCCTCTTTCTTGTTGGAAATGTCAAGAACAGAATTACTATTTTGGTTGATGATATGGCTGACACCTGTGAAACAATTTGCCTAGCAGCTGAAAAATTGCTCGAGGCAGGGGCAGATAAGGTTTATGCCATTCTAACACATGGGTTATTCTCTGGAACAGCCCTCCTTCGACTCAACAACATTCATTTTGAGGCAATTGTCACAACAAACACCATCCCTCAGGATGATCATATGAGAGAATGTCCAAAGCTACAATGCATAGATGTATCGACAATGTTTGCCGAAGCAGTTAGAAGGACTCACAACTCCGAATCAATCTCATATCTCTTTTCAAACATCCCCTACTGAAGAAAAATTACCACAAAATAAACAATATGTGTAATCTTATCTTATTATAAATTTTGTCAAAATAATTTTTTCTGTTTTTAAATCAAAAATTTTTTCCGTTAAAATGTAAATTGTAGTTGTCAAATCAATTTTTAAGTAAATCCACAGGCCTACTTAAATGTCTTCTTTAAACGGAGCTACATCAGAAAATCTAGCTCATTAATCTGTAATGTATTATTTTTTACCTATTATCGGCCAAGGTGGCTTATCTCCAGTGAACATAATGCCTCGGACACAGTGTTGCCAGAAATGTCGGCAGAATTCCACCAAAAATGGAACAAAATGTTAGATGTTCTCTTCTGACTCCTCTATGGGCATAAAAGTTTCTAATTCCAATTTTAGGGAATTCCACCAGATCTGGCAACACTGCTCGGACACATAACCATCGTGCGACTAAAGTGGTCCAACGACTGCCTATCGCACAATAGGTGGAGACCACCTATCCCAGGTGTGGTCACATAAAAAAAATGTTAGTGACCCCTGACCCACGACAAAACCTGGTCGGTACCCCTGACCCAGCCTATCCTCCCCCCGATCCACGACCAATTTCAGTTGTACGCCCGACCCAGCCTGTCTTGCCCCTGACCCATGATCAATTTATCAATTTTTGTCGTGCCCCAGACCTACAACCAAGCCAGCCTATCTTGCCCTCGACTTGGGTAGGCGGCAAGATACGCTTGGTGGGGCGTGGGCAAGATAAGCTGGGTCCGGCATAGGTCGGGGGCACGACAAAAAATGATCGTGGTTTGGGGGCACTATAGGCTGGGTCGGGCGTGCATCAAGTGTGGGTCGGGTGCACGATAGGTTGCGACTGATTTAAGTTTTACATGTAAAACTTTGTCGCAATGACCCACGATAGGCTGGGTCGGGCGCACGACCCAGTGGTGATGTGACCGAGGCTTAAGCAAATGCTTTTACTAATTCTGAATGTATAACTAAACTTCAACTTTCTTTTTTTACAAGTCTTTGGCTTATTCAAATTGTAACATCATTCTTTGTTTTCGCATTCAAACATGAACCGAAAATTTTTGGAAATAATGTTGAAAGTGGGATTTTTTTGTAAAGCCGAATGTTAATGTTGCTTAAACTCGGAAATATTTTTGGCACTTTTTAAAAAATTCAGCTAATTTTGGTCGATTTTCTTTTCATGTTTTATGAGGTTTAATAGTACGATGAAGATGGTCTCTTATTATTTTTTAATTTGATACTCAGTGCTGCCAAAAATACAGTTTAAATTTCTTTTAAGAAAGAAAAAGGAAATGAAGGTAAGAGCTTCCATTAACAACTCTGTGGAGACTAAAAGCGTCTTTGATTTCGTGAAATATTGAACAAAAGCAGACCATTAAAAAAAAACAAATACACGAGATTTGCTTCAACGAACCATAGCATTAGAGTGCTCCAAACGAATTAAGGTGTCGGCGATGGGAGAATGAATAAGAGAATGATAGACATCACCAAAGACTTCCTCGTTTGAAACATCTTTGGGCTTTGAAAACTCAAGAACTTCATTGTATTTTTCGGCCCATCTTTGGACCAGAGTTTCTGACGTGTCCATTATTTCCGTGTATAGGACTCGGATTCTGTCTCGTTGAGTGGAGATTCCTGAATATTTCAAGTTTTCTCAGTTTGAACAACCACTCGATTTTTCCAAAATAAGAAACCAAACCTTTGATGTGGTCTGTTATGACAATTGCTGTGCCACACGACAGAGAAACTTGTATGTGAATTTGACGTCACTAGCCCCCGATTCTATGTTTTTCTTTTAGATTCTCTTTCTTGCTTTGAATTTGTCTACTCACAAAAAATTTATTTTTCAAAAAAGGTTTTTCGTAGGAGTATATATCCTTCAGGTCTATGGTTTGAAATAAATCAAACACAGATTTCTATTTTGACAACACTTAAAAAGCTATGTGTAAAATAAAAAGTAATTGGTAAATTCTAATTTTAGTCGACAAGGCTCTACATGTAAAATCATTATTTTGAAATATATTTAAAGCTTAGCGAATATTTAGAATTATTAATAATATGTATAACGGAGGGACAATAAACTTTTTGTTTTGAGAGAAAAAAAATGACCACTTCTTGCTGGCAATACTGAAATTATCAGTCAAACTGAAGTCTTGACTGATGACTTGTCGAGAGACGAAATTAACTTTTGGATCAAATTACTTGTAGATATTCTCTGCAAATTATTTCAACATGGATCCAATGTTTGGTGATTCTTCTGACGAAGAAGATTATTTAGAGCCAGGCCAATATCGTGCACTGGTGCAGCGAAGGCGAAGGCAGTTACCACAGGTCAAAATTTCGTTATCGTTTCAACTAAAAATCTCAGATATTGTTGCTTATCCCATCATTTAGCAGTAACCGAGAATATTCAAATCAATCCCTTTTTTGTTTTTCAGGTTCCTCAAACACCTCTTAGTTTCAACTGGTTAGATCTTGGTAAGTCATTTCCCTGGAATTCTAACTCTCTTAAACTTGAATGCTTACGATTTGAATGCTTGTTTGTGTTTTGAAATCAATCATGTTTTAGCCAACATATTATCACAGTTATCACTCCTCTCCAGTAACTTTTCTCGAAGAATCTTGGATAGTTTTGTATGAGAGTTGAAATCAACGATGGTTTAAATTTCAGATCCTTATGGGTTTCCTCAGTCTGTTGCATTGTCTGAACTTCCTGGCTCTAAATTCAGAGGCAGATATCGAGATCTCACAACAGATATCAGGTAGTTCTTCACAAACGTTTCGGTAAAAAATTCTTTTATAGAGAACAACTCAACCTCAGAAGTCATTGTTAATTAAAAAAATATACCATTTATTAAAATGTTTAGCTCAAAAAGTTTTAGAAATTTGTAGCTAGGGTTTAAAAGCTGTAAAAATTCAGCCATGCTCTTAATATTTAAACTTTGCATTGGGTACAGTACTGGCACCATTTTCATAATAGTGAGTAAAATTGGAACTACGCAATAGTAAAGCTTGAGATCAGCGGTCTATTAATATATATGTCGATGGTGCTCAGATGCAAATTTCCTAATATACATCTATAGGTTTACTTTATTTTTAGAACTCTGCGAGGCTACGACATCTCCGACGTCGTCTGTTTACTGAC
>LR043487.1:8073-19134 GCA_900607525.1 Apocyclops royi
ACATGTGGTGAACACCTGTTCTGCAGACATGATCGACTTGCCTGAGCCCTAATCTCAAGTCTTACGCCGACTACATAAATATGGTCATAATTTCTTCAACTGTGTTACATAAAAGGAACTACAAAATATAATATGTTTATACTGAAACCTTAAACTTTTCATGAAAATTTATTATGCATAATAATTTTGAGCAAAAATGGAGAGGGTTGAAATAAAATGACCATTTTGCAGGCTGTATTGCAAGGACTTAGTACAGCCAGATGAACAATAGATTTTCTGGTGAAATTTGCTTAATAAGCCACGGCAGAGTGGGCAAATCCTTTTTTTTACCAGTATTTTGTAAGCTCATACAATAGCATGGACTTAATGAGTAGATTATAGTCACCCTCAGCCTACACTATCCAATGCACACATCAGGCAGCACAGCAGTCATTTTATATGGTTCAGTATAAGGCCAAACATAGCAGCCAAGTGCTCTTTTCTGACTTGCATGCGAGGTTTTTTAAAGCACGAGGCTTAGTAATTACATTTGTTTTTGTATTCATAACTTTTTCAGCCTGTGAATAAACTTCTGTTAGAAATAATATAAGACAATCTTTAAAAGAAAATAATTTGTCTGTAATAGGGACCAGCCTTTCCTCTCATAACACCGGTTTGAGTAAATTAAGTTAATAACTTTATAAATAAGTCTACATGTGTTTAAAGGTAAACAACAGGTGTAAAAAAGTAAAATGTACTTTTAAACAAAGCTCATGGCTATAAAATGTGAGTGTCATGAAATTGGGAAGTCAGTTTGTCATCAACAACACAACCAATAGCAATCATCACCATGAAATTCACTGGAACCATCCTCCTTTGCTTGGTGCCAGCTTTGTTGGGAGAACCCTTAAGAAAGAACAGAGCAAATTTTGGCATATCCCAAGAACCTCTGGTTTTTGAGCAAGTATCGGGAGCAGATCAAAAGCCTGAGAATAACTCATCACCAGTCATGCCATTGATACCAATCATTCCCTTAGGAACTGCCAAAGGCAATATGAAACAACACATCAAACCTTTCAATGGTCAACTTGAGGCAGACCCTCTTGTCAATGGAGAAACCGAAGCAGAGGAAACTAATCTTGAGTCTGTTAGAGAAGCTCGCAACATTTTTAATTCTGCTGCTGGGAGTGAATCTCAAAAGCCTCATGAAAATCCAGAAGAAAATCTTCAGGAACATACAAGTATCTGGGTATCTAAAGCTGCAGCACCTCCAGCCCACTAAAAGACTTGATTATTATTCTGGCATAATTTGTAACTTTCATGAACCGCCTTTGACTGATTATTTTGAATAAATACCTTTGGATGTTTTCATGTTATTGCCAATTATATATTTGGACAAAGATCTGTTTAAAATGTATGTCAGTTGTTTGCTCAAAAAACTTTGTAATTTGAAGTGGAAATAACTTGAGGTTTTTTGGAGTACCAAGAGTAATCAAAGACTTGGCCAAGCTAACCTCTGTTGGTCCATCTTCAATCTTAAATGGAGTTTGATAAAATTGACAATAAGAAAGACAAGGCAATCAAAATCATAACTGGTTTATTTGGCATAAGGAGTGGTACACGGAAAGTCGAAAATACAGTTTGTCAAAATGACAAATGAGCAGTTTGTTGAAAGTTCAAATGGACAAAAACACAATTGGTCGAATAGAATGTCAAAAAAAGTGCAAAATGTTGAAAATGTTCAAATTGTCAAAAGAAAGTGCAAAATGTCGAAAGTGTTCAAAATGTCGAAAGTGTTCAAATCATCGAAAGTGTTCAAATCATCGAAAGTGTTCGAATTGGCGAAAGTGTTCAAATTGTCAAAAAAGTATCATGTACATAGAACCTAACCTAACCTAACCTAACCTACCCCACCCTCCCCTGCCAGGGGCACCGTCCCACTAGCAAGGGTCATTTAAGGTGTTCAACAAAATGCACAAAAAATGTTCAAATACATGTTTTTGACAGAATGCACAAAAAATTTGTTCAAAAAAATGTTTTCAACAAAGTGTGTTTTCGCCCACTTGCACTTCAACCAAGTGTGTTTTTGCCTAATTGAAATTTGACAAAAGTTTCATTTGACAAAGTGCACTTTTGACTGTCCATGTCTGCCCCCGGCATAAGGAATGACAACTTATTGTCAAAAGTTAGCATCCCTTCTGGAAGCTATTCAGCTTGGCTGACCTACAGTTGACAATGTTCACAATTCACTTTCACAGATAGAGCATCTCTGAAACATTGCCAAATATGGTCAAAATATTATTAATTTTTCTTTACATAGAAATTATTGCAAGAACTTGTGAGTCATTAGAGCCAAACTCGCCTGTTGATTGATTAATCACCTGTATTGAACAATCATTGTACAAAGCAAGCACTCAGCAACACTGCAATTGTAGGAAGAACGAGTTACTTCCCACTTTAAGCTATCAATTTTACTGTTAATTATTTAGATCGTATGTATTGACCCTCTAAAACTTTGTATGTGTTTGTTGAAATGTTTTAGCTGAGAAGACGCGAGACATGGCTTGGATTTGCAAGGACAAAAGATCTGACCTGTGTTTTATGACTCTAAAAAATGTCGCGCGTTTTCACTTTCAACAGTCACTTGTTAAGCGCCCGTCGGTTAGCCAGGACGAGACAAACCACGTTTTTTAGGCGGATGGATGTTAAGTGCCCGAGGCACGGAAAAGGATCTATTTTAGTAAACTACGCATGTAAAATGGGTTTCCGCCAAACCTAACATCCTGAAGCCGCCATTTTAAGCCCGCGAAAATGCCTGTATATAAATACTTGCTTGTCGCTAAATAAAGTCAGTCACGGTTGGAATTTGTCTTTGGATTCACTCATATAGTCGTCTACACTATACAATTATGTTTTTCTAAATGAAACACGCTCTATCCCTAAACCACATCAAATGGTCATCATCATATGAAAAATTATGTTTTCATATAAATAAGTATTAATTTATTAAGCGTTGTTACTAAAAATAACATAATTCTAAGTACTTGTCAATGTATAATAACAATATTATGTTGGTTAGCCTAATTCATCTATAAGGACTGCTGCCAGAAATGTCCTCTAAAATCCACCAAAATCTGAGTGAAACATAACAATATTTTAAAATATGACAATTTACAAACCATTTTAGACACTTCAGTTTAAATTTGTATTTTTTCGGTTAATTCACAAAATCTAGCATCAATGAAGGCAGAACAGTTTGTGAGGAAATATGAAAGAAAGAGTTTTATAGTTTCGATTTAAATTGACGTAAAATTAAAATTTCACTGACGTCAATTCTTTTAATCAAGTTAAAGCGAAGCCTAAGTCGATAAAGCCGATTGTACTCGTAAATTACAAAGAGGTTCTCTTTATTTTTTATAGAATGGGTCTCGGAACAGCCCTGAAATGTCTGTCCTACCTCGAGCGTGACGTTCACGAAAACTGGCGACCTTTTCGTGCGATGTTGGCGTTTTTTGATCGTGAAAATCGCGGGGTGAAATCGCTCGAACTGACATGGTGTAATCCCCTTGCTGTTCTTTACTTGAATCCAGTTCCCGATTACTTAAAGGTATGCTTAGACAGCCCCTTAAAACAGTTACATAGAAGCAGTGTTGCCAGAAATGTCATGAAAATTTCCACAAAAAAAAGAACAAAATATTCTAAGTATATGTAAAGTCCTTTCAAGACGCAAAACTTTATAGTTCCTACTTTAAGTAATTTCCCCAAATCTGCAACACTGCATAGAAGCCAACTAGCAATTAATTAATTCAATTAATTAATCAATTAATTGGTAGTTCGTAGCTTAATATTTAAAGGATTGTCATCCACTCTTAAAACTTGTAAAATTTGTAAGTGGTCGTAATCTCATCGGGTCGAGACTTTAACCTAACTCTGAATGTAACCTCGGCATCCAACCCGCCCCCCCCCAAAAAAAAAAGAAAAAAAATATAAAGAGAGAACTTCTCACATAAAAGTTTCTACCTTAGCTGAGATTCGGGATTGAAATCGAGTTTCGAGACAGCTTCGAGTCGAATCGAGACATGGTTGTTGATGTTATCAGTTACAAGGAAACGAAATATTTTCATTTGATGGGACACAGAATACAGGTAGGGGACGCTCAAATAATGTCTAAAACTCAATATCTCTAATTTTGATTTAAATGTTATATCAACTGATAATACTTTTTAGGTGTGATTTATGTAAAACTGATCTAAATTGTGATTGTTATAGAATACATTGAAAATATCTAAAACATAATGTGTTAGGCATTTTAGATAAAACTTTTAGATCAAAAATATCTAAATTAGATTAAAATGAAAATTTGAAAAATGACAAACGCTCATATATAGATTTTAGTTTTCTCAAATTAAGATATAACGTTACAAAATGATGAAAAAAAGTTGTGCTTTCTAAATGCACCAACCTACCTTTGAAACAGGATGATGCTAGAAGGGATTCTCATCAAGGTGACTTATCTGAAGATTGCTTCACTTATCGTGAAGTATTTCCAAGGGTGACTGACACACAAGGACCTTTCAAATTGTCATTGTGGACTATTGTGAGTTTTATTTCTTTTTATTGCTAAACTAGCCCATTTCTGAATTAAAAATATATTGCTCTATTAATTAAATGAATGAATATAATTTTAATTAAACTACTATTTAAAACTACAAAAATACCCATTAAGCTACCGCATTTGATTAAGTGGGCAAAAGTCACAAATAGGTAGTGCATTTTTTATTGTGTTAATGTTGATATAATATCACTTCAGCCCAACTTATTGCTTAAATAAAAATAGATAATTTACTCAACTCAAATCATCTTGAAATGTTAAAAAATAAAATTTTGGATGTCTTATGGGATGAAATAGGTCGAGCTACAAAGAATTTGGGTTAGGTTAGGTTAAGTCAAACCAGACTCTATTCACCCCTAGTGTCAAGTTTTAATGTTTTGACTCAAAATGAATTCGATTGTGTGAGAATTGCGCAAAATACAAAAAAATAATTTTGATTTTCCTCAAATTAACAAAAAAATTTCTGATAAAGGAAATCATCAGCTGTCAAAGTTATTAAAATTATTTTACACGAAAATCCACAATACAATTGAAAAACTAGACCAGTTTAGAAGTAATGAAAATTTTGCCTTTTTATAGAGGTGGGACAGCTTAGTCATATCATTTAATCGTAATTCATTATAACATTGGTACCAGGTGAAAAAAAATTCATTTGAACAATCTGACTTGACTTGAGTTGCTTTCTGCTGTCTTAAAATTCAACACCAATTAGAGTTTTTGGATGCGTATCCCTCAGGGCGTTCACATATGAGCAATAAAGTGAAAATAATTTTTGCTAATGATGGATAAATAGCTGCAGAGCCGTTGGTTAAACCTTGCTCAAATAACCATTGGGTCGAATGCACGAAATCATAAGTCAACCTTGTTGTGCAAATGCAAAGAAGTATTTTTATTTGTGCAACTGAATAGACTTGAAGTTTCATGTGCTAGACCCGATGGTTATGTGGCCTAGGTTTTACTCACCAACCCTATCAATATTTTGTCCACAAGTTTTTACTGCTTTACATACCTATTCATTAATTTTTTTTTCAACCTCAAAATTAACAACCTAAAAATGAATCATTTTTTTGCTAAAGCTTGCTAGCCATTCTTTTTTTTAAGATTAAAAAAAATATTGTACTTTAAGAAATGTGGTATCTTAAAGGTCGATGGACAGTTAACTGCAAAAACAGTTTTGTACCACGGAGGAGGACATCAGCACGTCGGCCATCGGCCCCCACCACCCCCTCCAACATCAGTGGAGTGTCTCTCGTGAGTACAAAAGGCCAGTCCAACTAAGATTTTTCTAGTATAAGTTAGCCACTTAGCTGCTTTATCTATGAGCATACATTTTTAATGACGTCACACGGTGAAAATTCCAAGAACTTTCTCTTGAACACAAAAGTAATTACATTCTAAACTTTATACATCTAAAGAAAGTTTGCATCACTGGTTGTAAAACAAAATCTGATTGTAACTTCAGACAAATCTTGTGTATCAAAGATATGGCCTGCTTTAACTGCTTAATGTGACATCATAAGAAGATGATTGGAAAATTGACCAACCAATTGATGAGCCTTGGTACCAACAATAGCTAAGTTCATATCATAAGGAAATTTACATACCTATGAGGTTTAGTACTTCTAGATGACCGTATTTATGATTACTACGGCCCTTGTATATAGTTGGTATCTAATTGTTTAAAGAACCAGGGTTTCTATACTAATTTCATTAATGCCCTACCTAGATGACAAACTTCCTAGTAAAAAATGAGTATGATAATCAGCTTGTCTTGAACGCAATCCAGGCTTTCAGGTGACTTAGGCTAAAATTATGTTTGATATCTTACAAGTTTTATCTTTGTAAGTTAGTTCGTTTTCAAGACATTTACTGAAAAGTAATATCATATTAATAATATGTACTTGATGAATTTCTAGGTCAGTTTCTAGTTGCAGATACAGGCAGAATGATAAAACCTAATTTTTATGCAGTTTAAGTCAGGTATGTTAAGACAGTCTTAAGACACATTTAGATAAATTTCTGCTATAGTCGCAATGGGCGAACCGTTTGGTGCCACCAGCAGAGCTAGGGCTAGTTTAGATTAGTTTTTAGTCTTTTTAAAGTAAAAAATCTAATTTCAAAATTTTCAATTTGAAACCATTTTATAGTTCGACAATGTGGGAAATGCGACAATTTTTAACGTGTCTTGTGAATTTGAACGAATTTTTGCTGAAAATTGAAAATTATTTAAACTAGTTATGGTGTCAATCTTCTGCCAAAACCTCCAAGGATCCACCGAGCTTCCATAGCCATTTGCAGCGAGGCGAACCACAATGGAACCATTCTTCATGATGAATTGGATGTCACACAAAGTGAGAACCAAGGTGGACTTACAATTTTGGAGACCTGTGAGAATAGGGATAGTTGATAAAAGGAAGGTTACATAAAATATGTACATATTTGGTCACTGAAAGATGATAATTAATTGTTAATTAGTAGAGGGGTCTCATTAATAAAATGGATATCAAGAAGACACCTTGATAATTAAGGTCATTATGAAATTAACTAACTAACTAGTTAGGAAAGAAACTCACAGGAAATGTTGTTTTGTTCTGGTTGTTAAAATGATCTAACTTATTTTGTCAAATATAGTATCTATTGAAAAAAATTAATATCTGAAATAAGTTGGGTTGTGTTCTAAAAAAGTTATTTAAATTTTATTTTTATTTTATTTAAAACTAGTTAGACTTAAGCATGATATAATTTTAAAAAAACAGACAGTTAAGTAAAGTAGTGCAAAATTGTCTCAAAATTTTACCAAGCCTTAACTGATCTCTAATTTCAGTTGGTGACTCAGACGGTGAGATCGAGCTTCGAGACTTATCGGGTAAGAACTAATTAGAAAAAAAGAAAATTTTTAATGTTTGAGCTTAAAACTTAAAATTTTTCTGTTAGTACAACTGCATCAGAGCTGTCAAAAATGTAAAGTAAATTCCACCAAAATTCTATCAGATCTGGCAACACTGATAAGCTAGGTCAACTGAAGAAATATTTAGTTTCAATAACTATTTTGTGGAATTTTCAATGAATACCCTAGCTCAGCAAGCATATCTTTCGTCAGTTACCATTTCAATAGAAATAATTTTTTGCTAGCCTAGTTCGTTTTTTCTTTACAGGTGAAGAAAAAGTTTTTTGGAAGAAATCAACCAAACACGATGAGGGAGATCTAGAACCAATCTGCATTGAAGCTGAACCTACCACACATCATCGATCCATTGTCGTATCCCAAACACCCAGCGACAGTTCGTTGTCGACAGAAGAAGAGGATCGACAATATACGCCGACAATTGTCGGCGAAAAACGCAAGAAATTTTTTCAAAAGAAAATCGACAAAAAATGGAAAACAAAATCACTGACAAGTCTTAAATTTGAAGGTAAAATATTCCAGTGTTGCCAAATGAATTATACTTCACAATGTTGCACTTCACACATGCTAGTATACGGTAGTGTTGCCAACAGAGTTAAAATTCACAGTTTTTGCCAAATGACCAGACTGTATGCTCAGACTTATTCAATGCAATGTTGCCAAATGAAACAAGATGCCTACAATTGTAAGAAAAAACTAAGCTACCTATTTTCTATGTTTCATTTCATTTTAATTTATTTAACCCAAGATCAATATTTTTACAATACCAATTATAAAGGGTACACAATGACATGACATGATTATTTTTCTTTTTTTCTTCCCTCCTTCGTACGAAAAACTTTGTCCTGGGTGGGGGCTCGAACCCAGGACTTCTGCGTGGGAAGCCATAACCTTATCCATTTGACCATCTAGCCCCTGTATTTAAACATATTTTCATAGTTTTTATAGGCTAAGAAAAATGTCAATGAATTTGTTTACACAAAAATACAAAAGGGTTGTGTTTGCTTCAGTAACTTAACTAAGTATTCTAGGTAATATGTAAAACACATGTTTTAACATGTCTCTGAGGCTCAATCATGCAAATTGCCTTTTAATTATGCTTTAAACCAACAAATTTTGCATTTAATCAATAGAAAATTTATTTTGTTTTTGAAATAGCTATAGCTTAATTCATTTTACACAGCAATAATAAAGGTTTGTTGTCATAGACTCAGAACTGCTGCGTAAAATGGATATGACAACAACAGAGGGAGAAAAATTCCTACTGAAATCATTGTTGCATCCATTTTACGCAGTGTTTTGGTGTCCATGACAACTAACCTTAAGGGTTTATTGTCACAGACTCAAAAAAATTGCGTAAAACAGAAGCAACAATGACTGATATAGAAAAATTCCTCTTAAAATTGTTGACGCATCTGTTCAACACAACATTTTTGAGTCTGTGACAACAAACCTTGAGTCTTTTTGCAGGTGGTGGTTTGAAATTTGGGCGGCGTTGCCAAGAGTATGCTGTCTCTTCAAAAGACAATCTTGAAACCCCCTCAGGTATCATCAGTGTGACTGAAAAGCCAAACTGTTCAACAGTGATTTATTTATTTAGCATTTATGTGAATAAACAATTTTTTTAGGCAATTCTAAAGTCATGCCAACAGTTTAAGAAGAATATGAAAAATTATGAGTTATAATGATCCAGTGTCTTTCCTTATTTGAAAAAGAATTTAATATTATATTGAAATTACTTTAAGTAGGTATGTATAAACGAGGTGTTAATTACAACTAAGCTAGCTATGTTGATGAAAACAACTTTACTTAATAATTTCTTAATGAATTGTCAGAAATATGAGCAGATTTTCACCAATAGTGTACTATTAAATTTATTATGTTTTAAATTAATGATATAAAATAAAGATACACTATTCAATTAATTGTCACAAGAGGGTTGTTTCCACATAAGCGTGTGATAAAATCACGAATATGTTATTTTTGGTTAAAGTTCTTCAAAGGTTTACTTTTCATTGCTGTCCCAGTCAGTGAACTTTAATGCTGTAACATTCCATCAAAAATTTGGTGAACAATGGGAGGCCACGCACCGAAACTTGGCTGTTAGGTGCGCTAGTCTTTAAAGGGTAATATAGATCATTGCAAGGATAATGAAAAAAATCATGATAAACAAATGAAACCCAAATACCTTTAACAGCTAGCGAACCTAGCTGCCAAAGTTTGCAAGCACGGCCTCCCATTACCTATCTTATATGTTGTGAGATAGTGAATGTTTGATATCAGCAGTTATTAATGATTGGAACTGAGCGTGAATCGAGAAAACTGATAGTCGTCAAAATTGTTAATTACATAGGTGTGGAGGCAATATCCAAAAGTCGAACTTTCTTGAGAAAAGCAAAGTCGACCGGAAACAACCTTGTCAATCAGCTGACATGCATTGATTTTGGCGCAGTCAAGGTAAGGACCGATCTGTCAAAATCTGTTTTACAAGTAGTTGAAATTTACAAGTAAATTATTTCAATCTATTGCCCGTTAAAATATCAATAGGTAATTTACCCCTAAATGTTCTTCATTTGTAAATTTTATTTTCTTGTAAAAGGTGTTTCACAAGATCTGCCCCAAGTTCTTTTATAACTGATACTTAGCTTATGTTAATAAGTTAGTAACATTTTCGACAAAATTTTCAAAACAGCCTAGCTTAACATTTGGGGAGGGGGTGCTACGGACCCACTACTACCAAAAGCTCCCAATAGACTGCAATGAACATTAGTTCAGTTAAAAGATTTCTTAATTTTATATATAATAAATAAATGATTGAATTTTTTATGTTTTCTATTTCAATCTTTTAAGTGTAAAATTTTTTCAGGGGTCATAGAGGGATGGTGTCAGATCAGCAGTCAATGTTATAAGCGAATTACGATTGTATTATACGAGTTACGATTGAAAAATTGGACCATTTTATAACAACTAAAATTTTGCTTTTTTAATGAAGTGGGACAACTTAGTTGTAATATATGATTGTAATTTTTTATAACATTGACTACTGGTGGAATTTCTTACATAAACATGAAACTATCAGCTTTTGTGTCTTCTGAAGTAACTTAAAATGTAAGATATGTACAATCAATCAATCAATCACATATTGGTGGAATTTTTCACAACACTTCTGGCAGCACTTGACAGAGCACCCTTTTTTATTTTCTCACAATAGGATCTCATGAAAAGAGTTTTGATTTTCAATTAAGGGATTTTTTTTTACAGAATTATAGATTTAAGTACCTTTTTATAAAAGAGGGGAGGAATGTAAAAAAAATCTCTTGTCTAAAATTCAATCTTTTCCTTTTTTTTCTAACTTTTATCAATTATCTAATACTCAACAATTGTGTCAACTTATATAATTTTTCAGAAAATTAAGGAATGACAATTTTTTTTGGTCAAAAGGTACCCAAAATTATCTGTAAAATGTCGTTTCAATTGAGTCTTACACTAATCCGACTGATTTGTATTAGATTAAACGATTTAACTCTGAAGCTTATTAAGATTAATCTCAATGATTCCTTGGGGG